>CAUYRH010157369.1:0-11567 GCA_963574655.1 Perodicticus potto | reverse complement strand
GGGGTCACTGTCCCAGGAGGCCTTCACCTCTGGAGACAGGCCACCCTCCAGTGGTCACCCTTACATTCCGGACAGGGACCAGGTGGCTTGCCCAGCCAGTGCAGGATGGTGAGTCCTTTCAAGGAGATTTTCAAATGTTTTTAATGGCATTGGAAATGGTGAATCCTTTTCAGAAGATTTTCAGTTTACTTTGCCAGATCCATCAGAGGATTCACTGTCTGTGGCAGCTATAGCTCTTTGAAGTGTATTTCTTAAATAAGAAGACTTGAAACTTGAAATTACTTCTTGACCCATGGGATATAGAATGGATGCTGTGTTAGTAGACATGAGAATAACATTTATCTCCTTGTACACCCCCCTCAGAGCTCTTGGATGACCAGGTACATTGTCAATGAGCAGTCATATTTGGAAAGAAATCTTTTTTTCCTAAGCATTAGGTTTCAATACTGGATTTAAAAATTCAGTAAATCATGCTATAAATGCTATAAAAATATGTGCTGTTATCCAGGATTTATTGTTCCATTGAAAGCATATTATAAGGGTACAAGTCAAATCTACCAAGTATAGAATATCAATGTCTTAACACAATAAGTAAGTATATGAGTTGAAAACTATATTAATTAGTTTGATGTAACCATTCCAAATTATATAAAAAAACAACACATTGTACCCCACAAATGCATAAATGTACTCATGATCTATGTGTATATGACTTAATAAAAGGAAAAAAAAAAGAACAGATGCAAAATAGATTTAACAGTAACAACTTTAGGGCCCTATGATTTTTGGAATGGTCAATGAACATTCACTTGCACTTAAAGTCACTGGCTGCATTAGGCCCTAACAAGAACATCAGGCTGTCTTTGAAGCTTTGAAGCCAGGCATGGACTTCTTCTCTCCAGCTGTGAACATCCTAGATGGAATCTTCTTCAAATAGAAGAGTATCTTGTCCATGTGGAAAATCTATTGTTTAATGTAGTTGCCTTCATTAATGATCTTAGCTAGATCTTCTGGATAACTTGGGGCAGCTTCTCCATTAACATTTGCACTTTTATGTTACAATGGCTTTTTTCCTGAAATCTCATGAACTGACCTCTGCTAGCTTCCAACTTTTCTTCTGCAGCCTTCATAGAAGAATTGAAAAGAGTTAGGGCCTTCCTCTGAATTAGACTTTGGCTTAAAGGAATTTTACAACGGATTTGATCTTCTATCCAGGTCACCCAAACTTTCTCCCTCTCAGCAATAAGGCTGTTTTGCCTTTTTATCATTCTTGTGTTCCCTGGAGAAGCACTTCTTATTTCCTTCAAGGACTTTTCTTTTGCATTCCCAACATGACTAGCTGTTTGGTACAAGAGACCTAGATTTTGGCCTATCTCAGCTTTCGACATGCCTTCGTTACTAAGCTTAATCATTTCTACTTTTGATTTAAAAGTGAAAGACATGTGACTCTTCATTTTACATGAACACTTGGAGGCCACTGTATGTTTTTTAATTGGCCCAATTTAATGTTGTTGTGTCTCAGGGAATAGAGAGGCCAGAGGAGAGGGAGAGAGATGGAGGAACAGCCAGTCGATGGAGCTGTCAGAACACAAACTTTTATCACCATTCACCATCTTATATGGGCGCGATTCATGGTGCTCTAAAATAATTACAATAGTAATATCAAAGATCACTGATCACGGATCATCATAACATATATAACAATAATTTAAAAGCTCGAAATATTGTAACAATTACCAGAATGTGACACAGAGACATGAAGTGAGTGCATACTATTAGGAAAATGGTGCCAGTGGACTTGCTCATTGCAGGGGTGCCACAACCTTCAATTTGTAGAAGATGTAATTTCAAGAAGCACAAGAAAGTGTCATGCAATATAATGAAGTAAACCTGTAATTTGAATCAGCTCTAGATCCCTAACAATATGTAATACCATGCAAATGCTATGCAAATAGTTCTCAGTCTGTATTGTGATTTTATTTATACTATTTGTCATTGTATAGTTCTTTTTCTTTTTCTTTTCTTTTGAGACAGAGTCTCACTATGTCACCCTTGGTAGAGTGCCTTGGTGTCACAGCTCACAGCAACCTCAAATTCTTGGGCTTAAGTGAGTCTCTTGCCTCAGCCTCCCAAGTAGCTGGGACTACAGGTGCCCACTGCAACACCTGACTACTTTTTTCATTTTTGTTGCGGTTGTTTAGCTGGCCCTGGCTGGGTTGAACACGCCACCCTCGGTATATGTGGCTGGCGCCATAACCATTGTGTTATGGGTGCTGAGTTTTTTCCAAATATTTTCCATCTGGTTGGTTGAATTCATAGATGAGGAACCTATGGGTACTGAGGGTGGACTGTATGTGCGAGACAATTCAGCTCACACGTACTGCCATCCCCTTTAACAGGGTCCCACACACACCAATCCAAAGGTACTGGCAATCCATTTTGTTGTGGGAATGGAAGGTCAAATGCTCCTCACTTTACTCTTGGGAAATAGTTCTGCAACTTGTATTTCTTTGTGCTAACTGCAGGTCAAGCCCGCTTCTTTTTCCCTAAGTGGAAATGTGAAGACAGAACTAAAGATTGCAGCCTCCTTCTGAGCTTGGTGTTAAATTCCTCAACAAGTTATCTGAAGAATGAAATGAGCTAAAGGTGTTTGTTGACAAGGGCAAAGGGTGCATATGCTTCTGGGGGCCTGCCCCCCTCAGCCAGACCCCAGGTGCCATAGGAAGACTCTTTGCAGATCTTACTGGCTGTTTCACCACTATCACCCCTGGTGGACACAGAGGGCAAGTGTTTCCTCTCCTCATTCTTAAATAACAGCTATAAATGCCAAGACTGGCACAGCCAGTGCCATGTGCCAGGCCCAGATCAAGGGGCTTCACACAACTATACACACACGTAATCTCATAAAGAAGAAAGTATATACACACATAAGCCAGGGGTGCCCAAAAGTGTACACACATTTTAAGAAATGTTATCTGGTATTACTTTTTGAAATTGAGTTGAATTATGGTAGCAACATCTAGTAAGACATTTGCTCAAAAAATGGCATTAATCAAATGAATGTACCATCATGGGACAAGCAGGACAGTCAAAGAAAGAGGCAGAAGCATGCTTATCATTTGAGGAGCACAAGACCATTTTGAAGGGCTATGTGAAATTCGAGAACACCATGGAAGTACAAGGACAATGGAGGCATGACTGTGAAACAAGACCTCCAACACACCTGACAACGGCACGCATTCATGATAAGAGAGACGCACAGTGCTGTGTGTGACGTGCACAGGGGAAGATCCGGGAGGCCTTGCACAGCAGCAAGTCCTGCTTTTTCTGCTCTGGTGTTGGGACAGTTCACACGCTTACCACAGACACCGACCAAATGGTGTGCATGTGAAAAAGGAGTTAGCAGAACCAGAATACGATGGGTTCTTGCAACAGCAAAATGGGGATTGGAGCCTATAGCTCAGTGGTTAGGGTGCTGGCCACAGGCACAAGGGCTGGTGGGTTCAAACCCAGCCTGGGAGAAGTAAACAACAATGACACCTACAAAAAAAAAAAAAAATAGACAGGTGCTGTGGCAGGTGCCTGTAGTCCCAGCTACTTGGGAGGCTAAGGCAAGAGAATCAACTTAAGCCCAAGAGTTTGAGGTTGTTGTGAGCTGTGACGCCACAGGGCTCAACTGAGGGTGACATAGTGAGACTTTGTCTCAAATAAATAAATAAATAAATAAAAATGAATAAAATAAAAAGCAAAATGGAAGCTTTTCACTCCAAGATTATTACAAGCACCGAGACATGAGAGCTGACCTCATTGCCAGGACAATGATAGGATGAAGAGGTGCTATTGAGTCTCCCCCACATTCTCCTGACTTAACACCCCTTGACTTCTACCTCTGGGCCCTTAAAGGATGTGGTGAACCATAGAAAACTGGTTACACTTGTGGTGCTTTGGGAAGAAATTGAAATAGCAAGTGACACTTTGGCCAATGTTGCTCAAGCAGTAGTTGCCATAATACCATGCAAATGATATGCAAATAGTTCTTATACTCTATTGTGGTTTTATTTATATCATTTGTTATTATTGTAGAGTGTCCAGACACTGATAGTAAACCCTTGGAGCACCTTGTGTAATTACAGAAGTCAAATATGACTTGTATTCATCTTTCATTAGTAGCACATATTAAGTATTACAATTTTAATACTTTTTTTTACTTTCTTAAATGTGTATATGCTTTTTTGGGACCCTGTGTGTATATATATAAACTCACCATGAGAACCCTGAGAGACAGTCCTAGTGTTCTCTCCCTCTTACAGAGTAGAGTCCTGTAACTTGGAAAGGTTAAATAACTTGCCCAAGGTCGCCCACATGTAGGATGGCAGAGCTGAGGGTCAAGTGGAAGTCATGGTATAAGGCTGTGCTCCCAACCACATCCCTTCACTGCCCTCCAATACCTTCCTCAACCAGTCTCCCTGCCTTCATCCTCCACCTTGCCTCCTCCAATCCCGCCTGTGGTTGCACCAGACATGGCCACTGTCATGCTGCTCTCTGGGAAGGAGCCCACGGTGACTTACTTGGTCACGCCAGCCCACACCTGGGCACGGGGATCAGGGCCTTTATCTTCCTTCCTTCATTCAGCTCCCTCACATAGCTTGTCTGACTCTGACGCCAGGTCAGCCCACTTGCCACTTCTAGGGCCTCAGACTTCCTGCCATAGTAGCACATTCCTAAAATCTGGGTCTGAGCTGCTCATATCCTGAGCCAGGAAGACATGATCAAGCCTTCTTGGTCCCTCCTTCATCATTTGCCTTGCCCTATTTGTATAATGATATGACATGCCCTGGTTTATCCTATAAATGTTTCATATGAGAATTCTTACATCTTTCGTCCTTTCGTCCTTATTATAGCTCGCAAACTTGCTGAAGGAAAGGGCTTTGTTTTTCCTCAGAAAGGCTAGTAGAAACCCTTGATGGTGTAATTTTAGGGCAGTGATGTTCTTCTAGCCCATCGACGTCTAACATTCCACCATTACAGATTCATTTCTTTGACTTCATTTTGTCTTTTTCTTCAAATGAAAATCTTAGGATGAATAACCAATTGAGAATTTCCATTTATTTATGCTTAGAATGGTAAGCTAATCAGATCCTAACCTGATATGAGAGTTTAAAAGGAGAAAGAAAAAGAAGAACAAAAAGAGTCTGAGGGCACTGAACTTAGGCATTGGGAAAGATGAGAGACATCATGAAGGGAGGAAAAATGTGCAGAAGAAGGTTGCTCACACTACCCTAGAACAACTTATCTGCCTGATAATCTGATGCTCCATGACATGCCAGCTTGCTTTGTCTCTGCCACCTCCATATTGAGCTCAGCATTTTGGCAAAGATTTCCTGAGATGTGAGTTGACGTTCTTTTTCCTTCTGACTGTCTTTCTTCACTCTACTGCTGCAGAAGACCTAGGGCCACAGAGTCAGGGCTCACACTGGCCACCTTGGACTAGCAGCCATTGGTCTCTATCTGTCTGCCTGTCTGGCTACCTGCCCATCACCATCATTCCTTAGAGCCCCAACTATCTCTAACATTTTCAGAACCACAATGTCTGAGATGAAGACCTTTGTTGCAAACTAGAGTTTGGGGCATGGAACTTGGCCCTTCATACAGTCTACTGTTGAGATGCTTTCATTTCCAGGAACAAAGACTCTCCCACCACTACCTCTGTATCCTTTCAAAAGGCACCACCATCTAGCAACAGAAGCACATCTTGATATCATTTCTGATAGCCATAGATTTCAGCAGTCAGGAACTGGGTTTTGTTCCAGGAAAAAGCAATATTCTTTGACAAATAAGCCATTTGCCAAGCAGTTTAAATGACGTTGCAAAGGGTGATACTACAAACCGAAAAGCCTGTTTCCCCTCCTTTTCACTGAGAAATGGCTAATGCACCAGATAAAGAGTGTAGATCACATGTGACTTTTAACATGAATACACAGTACTGTATAAACAGTCTCAGGAAGAGGCGGCCCTGGTCAGCTGCTATGACAGCTCCAAGCAAGCCAAATCTTTTTTCCCTATAATCCTGGAAGGGGGAAAAAATCATCACCCCTGTATCCTTGAGGGTTTTCTTAAATAGATTCCATTCCTTAAACATTTCTCTTCATGTTACTAATGTGGCAAACCCCAGGTGTCTATTAGCCCTAGAACTATTGTGGCCTGCTTTAATGCGGGGCGTTTCCAGGAGGCAGATGTTTTAACTAGCAGGGGAAAGAAAGGTCTGTTTCTTATTGACAGAGCCCTAGCATGGGTAATAGAACTTCAAAGATGCGAGGCCAGATTGGGCAGGCAACATCAAAAGCTTTTGACTGGTGCTGAGTAAACTTTGTATTCTGACATACAAGTTCTTATCTATTCTGCTCCAGACTTGAGAGCGGGAGGCTGCATCTAACCAAATCACATTGTTTTTCCTCACAGCTGCCAACTTGGAAAAATATCAGGGCACAAAGGGACCATTAAAAAAAAGAGAGAGAGAAAGAGAGAAACACACACAGAGAGACATGTTTTTGTTAGTTCCTAAGCAACACAATATTGCCAAGATGGGGGCTCTTAGGAAAATGAGAAGACATTTGCTACACTACCTATTAAGGCCACTTGCTAATCCCAATTTTTATCTTTTTATAAAGAAATTAACAGTATGCACTTGGATAAAGCCTGCATTTCCCCACTATCCCCACCCTGTCACAGTATACCTGCTTTTTTGATAATTCATTTTCTAAAGAGGCCAAATCAATGGTTTAATTATATCTAAACTCAAACGATGAAGCTATTTCCTGATTTGTTTAAAAAATTCATTTATTTTTAAAATTCTTTAAAGGAATTCTATTCATTTCAGTTACCTGCTTTCTCCGTTATTTAAAAAAAAAAAAGGCAACTTTAAAATGTGTTTCATTTCAACCAAACTAGAACATAATAATATTTCCCCAGTCTGGGAGCCAGAGAAAATCAGGAGGACCATCTTTTTATCAAAGCCTGTCTGTGCTTCCCGCATGTGGGTTTGTTTCAAAGGGCCAGGTTATTTCCTCTGAGAATGCGTATGTGTCTGTGCTGGGAAAGGGCAGAAGAGACCCTCAGAAAGAAATTAGTTCTAAACCTGGGATTTTCCTCCTGCACTGGGAACAAGTTTATTTAATCAGTGGGTCCTTGTGAGGGTCTCGTGTGTGGGATCTGTCAGCAATGGAATCACACCTCCAGCCCTGCCTTGCACAGGGCTTGGCCTCCGGGACCTCTCTGAAGCAGGCAGCTTTGTCTGCCTGCCCTTCCACCTTGAAATTCAGTCCTGGCTTGGACTCCAGGGCCCAGCTCAATCCTGATTTCCTCTCGCCCCTCTGCATCTCCTTCTAAGGTGTTATCCCTATCTAAGGAAACCTGAGCAGGAAACCGCAGAGATCACTGCAGTGATTCTCAACCTTTGGAGAGATTCAGAAGCCTCAGGGCTCCAGATTCAGAAACCTCTGAGTGGTCAAGGGACCAGCAGCTTCAGCATCACCAGGAGGCTGGTGGGAAACACAGAATCTTAGGCCCTGAATAGACCTACTGAATCCGAATCTGCATTTCCACAAGGTCCTCCAGGGTACGGCTCCTGTTCACAAAAGGTTTGAGAAGTGCTGCCTCCTGCTCCAGCCCTGAAGGTCTAGGGATGACCTGAAGGGACACCCTGGATCCTCTGTTCCAGAAGTACCCCCAGCAATTCTGCTTTGTCCCAAGCAAGTCTAGGAACCAGTGCTGTGATGCCCAAAAGCACTGGCTTTGGAGTCAGACAGACCAACCTTACAAATTTGCCTTCTTCACTTATCCACTGGCTAAGCTGGTGAGAAATGTGCTAAAGGAATACACAAGTCACTGACATTCAGGGACCTTATGTACCAAGGCCCCTCAAAGAGCCTAGAGAACAGCCATCTCTGAGGCCTTCGTTGTCTGAACCACGTCCTCTGCCCTCCTCTCTGCTTCCCAAGGCCTCACCATCTAAAGGCATTTGGAAAATGCTGACAACTCACTGCTCTCTCTGCCTTTACTGTACCCAGAGCGGTTGCAGCCCCTTCCTTTCCCAGATGTAGGTTCTCCGAGGGCAGGGACAGACATCGCTTCTCTGTGTCCCCTTCCTCTGTGACTGGCCCTACTCCCTACACAGGGAAGATGCCCAATAAAAGTCAATAGAGCCAAATCAAAGTCATCCTCACAAATTCCTTTAAATGTCATTCGAGAAAGCCCTCCATTTTACAGATGGAGGCAGGGAAGAAAAAGTATTTCTATTTAATATTAGTCTATAAAGGTCACATCTTTACAGGCAAAAGTAAGCAGAATATTGAGGCAATTCATCTATGCAGTGAAGCAACTATTAGACCAAAAATGTATAATTGGAAGACACACAAGCATTTAAAGACTAATTGACTTAGCATATTCTGCTGTCAGGTCTGATAGTATTCATTATTAGAGTATGACATTATTTTAACTTTGGTTTCTGACATAAAGAGTTATTTCATAGTATCTTTCCCTCATTGGTGCTTTAATAAAAGAAGTCCACTTTGGTTCACACCTTCTCATTAGGCTGGTTTCACAAGTGACAAGGAAGGGTGGATGGGATCAGTGTGGAAGGGCATTGTAACCCCCCTTCAAGTAGTACAGGGGCATGGCTGGGGTGCTCAGATTCATTAGATAATTTCTCACCCCTTCATGCCATTCGACCTGGGTCAATACATTCTTGACTTACTTGATAAAAAGTGGACAACTGCCTTGGGTGACTCACAGGCCAGATGACACTCACCCAATGACCCAGAGGTCCCATTTCAATTACAGAGGCAAATGAAAAGTTTCTCACTGACAAAGAATGAAGTGTTTCCAGGGGGGAAAAAAAGCCTGATAGCACAGGGTCTTCTATCCTGCACTGAGAATACTATGATCTCCATGACTTTCCTGCAAGAATAGATTCTTCTTTGAAAACCATAAGAAAACTAAGTTCTCTATTTTTCATTGGGACACAGGTCAGGAATGAGAGGAAATGAGGCCTTCAGAGCTTTGATCTTTGGAGCAAGGTGGAACAATCCCCATGTTACCAGTGGCACTTGCCTCTTTCACGCGGACCTATACGATAAGCTCAGGGACTGTGTTTTGGGGGTTGATTTGAATGCCTACTGTGTCCCACCCATTTCACTTACAATATCTTCTTTAATCGTTATGATAAACCTCGAGGAAATACTGTGCTATGATTACCCCTTTTAACAGATAACAAAAATCTAGAACTCAATGAGGTTAAATAACTTGGCCCAAATCACTCAACTGGTAAGCAACACTGCTGGACTTCATGTTCAGGTCTAGTGGCTCCGAATGCATGGAGAATTATAATTGGCCTTCTTGGGGTAGACTCCAGCATCTTGGGGTAGAGTTACCTCCTCTTCCTCCCTTCATGCCCTCCTAAACAAAACTGGGCAGATTACACGTACCTCTCACGCTTCTGTTCCAAGCGCAATCTCAGAGTGCTCGCGTCGGCAGCACGTATACCAAGTCCAATCTCAGAGAGCCTACTTCCCTTTCACAGACATTTATTGATCAAAGAGCAAAATGATGTCAATTAACTTGCTATAGAAAGGATTTGGGTAAAGTCTCTGATGTCCTGAGGTAGTGTGCTTTATACCTGTTTGTAGTGCTTCCCAACACCTACATAATCTCTCAAACTTACCCCGGGTTCTCCATATCTGTTTGTTGAATGATTAAATGAGGGAATGACTGCTGAATGCTATTCAGGTAGCAATTCCACACTTCTGTCTTGACCATAAGTGATCTATTTAATTGATTTTAGTGACTCCATAGTAGCTGTTATATTACCTCAGGGCAAAATTACTCATTTTCTTGCTTCTAAGAACTCATAATTTATATGCTGAACATGTAATAATCTATTATATCAAACACCCAGTTCTGTTTGAAAAAAAAAATAGCTTACTGCTGAGCATAACAGCCCTGGATACACAAAATAAGTACAGGTGACTTATGAGTTTACACAAAAGAGCCTTCTGTTCTGGATGCAGCTGTTTCAGAGAAACACAGCTAAGAGTATATAAGGAAGCTAGGTAGGTAAATATTAGGAGAGGCCTTGAAAAAGCAGCCGTGATCACTGGATCCTTAGGATGTATTTGTTAGGCAAGGATGCCCTAATAATGCTTAATATTGATATAGCATTTACAGTCAGCAGACAGGCAATAAGAAGGCTGTTTTTTCTGAGGATGGACAAGTGAGAACATGATAGACTCAGCTCACAGCCTCAGAAAAGACAGCAAGGCACCCAACGGCAAGGGACAAAGACCCAGCCAGGAAAGGCTTAGGGCTGCCTGGATGTTTGCTTAGAAAGAGCACAACCAAAGGAAAAGGGAAAACTTGACCTCCAAGCCTAAAGTTCCTGACCATTCTACCTAAACCCTACAGTGGGTAAGAATAATACTGGAGAGAGGAAAAGAAAAGGCAGATAGGTACTGGCAAAGGGCACCCCACACTCTCTCACCCACTTCTCTGAATTTCTCAGGCCTGATGGAGCCACTGGAATGACAACCTTGTCTGCGAATTCCCGCTAATGGTTATTTACAAGGTCCGGGGCAATTTTCAGAGCCCATCTCTTCTTCATCTTTCCTCCTTGACCCAGACACCTTAAGTCTGGGCTCAACTTAGGAGCAGTAGTCACCTTGCCCTCACATGGTCAAGTAGAAAAGGCCTCAGCTTCAGAGTCAGGCCACCTGGTTTGAAGCCAGATGTTGTAATTTGCAAACCTGCAATATTAGGCAAGTGATTTAAACCTGCAGAACTTCAGGTTTCTCCTCTTAAAAATGGGCATGATATTGTCTACCTCACAGGGTTACAGTCAGGACTAAATGATATGAGATAGACTAAGGATCAAACCAAACGCCTGGCAATGGAGAACATGCTCTAGGAATCATAGCTGCCTTACCTCTTGTTCTGACTCTGTCCCTCAAAGCTGCTCCATCATCTAACTCAGGACAGCTGGGAAATACCTGATGAAGTTTTACTTTATTCCATATGCCCTTGAAATGAATCTCCTGTCCTCTGCACTCCTCTTCTCATCATTAAAACCCCTTCTTTTCATCTCGCAGGAAATCTGGAAACCAGAGGGTGGTCCAGACTCTCTTAGAAAGCACAGGCACTGATCTGGTTAACAACACTCCAGAGTGATCTTTCAAGTAAATTAACATCCTACTTTGCCCAGAAGTCTCCCAAGCCTAGCATTGAAAGTCCCATGTCCAGGCTCGGCGCCTGTGGCTCAATGGGCTAAGGCGCCAGCCACGTACACCTGAGCTGGCGGGTTCGAATCCAGCCTGGGCCCGCCAAACAACAATGACGGCTGCAACCAAAAAATGGCTGGGTGTTGTGATGGGTGCCTGTAGTCCCAGCTACTTGGGAGGCAGAGGCAGGAGACTTGCTTGAGCCCAGGAATTGGAGGTTGCTGTGAGCTGTGATGTCGCAGCACTCTATCCAGGGTGACAGCTTGAGGCTGTCTCAAAAGTCCCATGTCCCAGGAAATA
>CAUYRH010157368.1:0-49010 GCA_963574655.1 Perodicticus potto | reverse complement strand
CTATAGGCGCCCGCCACGACGCCCGGCCATTTTTTGGTTGCAGCCGTCATTGTTGTTTGGCGGGCCCGGACTGGATTCGAACCCGCCAGCTCAGGTGTACGTGGCTGGCGCCTTAGCCCGTTGAGCCACAGGCGCCGAGCCAGGGCCCCACTTCTTAATAGTGTTACAATGACAATTAAGTTTCAACACAAGTTTCGAGGGGACAAGCCCTGTGACGAGTGGATGATCAAGGCATCCATGTCAACTAGGAGGGCCATACCTATGGTTTCAAGACCAGCTGTGGCCCCATGCTGTCCCACATTTGGGCATCGTTAAAGAAGCCTTAGGAAGCATGCTTACCACATTGAGGGAAGGCTGGAAGGGCGGTCGTAGAAGTGAATAGCAAACTCAAGATTGTATAAAATGTGGGATCATTCTCTACTGCTTTGTGGAATAGAAATAAGCTACTAAAATAAGGAACTTGTTTTCTAAAGGCTTTTATCCAACTAGGAGTAAGGCATTCTAAATCATCCTGTTCCTCTAAATATGATGATTACAGGAGTCCTCAGGGACTGCCAATGGGAGTGTAGGCAAACAGCATCTTTCCCCTTAATCATCTTCCTTCTTAGACAACCACCTCCACAGTAGTGATGTAAGGTCTGCTCAAGTGGTTAATGAAAGGAATGGATGGGTGGCTGGGCTTCTGAGTCAGACAAACCTGGGTGAGGATCCTGGTTCCACTATTCCCTAGTTACCTTGGACAACCTACGTGACATCTATGAACTTCATTTTCCCATCTGTGAAAGAAGTTATGCCTATACTTCCAGGTTGTTGTCAGTAGACACAGCAGCATGTGGAGAGGAATAGCACCTAACTTTGTTCAGAGTAAGTGCTTAGTGAATAAATGGCAGTTAACCTCATGACTTTTCTCTTCATGGAATATTTTTTTCTAACCAATTCTGGTCTTTTTCTCTCCCCATACCGCCCCTCCTCCCATCATTTTAGACAACTGTGATGACCCGCTAGCATCCCTGCTGTCTCCAATGGCTTTTTCCAGTTCCTCGGACCTCACTGGCACTCCCAGCCCAGCTCAACTCAACTGGAGACTTGGTAAGTTGGGTAAAGTCAAGGTCTAAATAACCATGCAATGGTGGATGGAAGGAAGTGCACACTTCCGTATGCTGGAGGCGTGTGCAGGGCAGCGTTGACAGGGAGATTTGGGAAGGGGGGAGTCAAATATCAGCTAGCCATCCTTGCCATCGCAGAGTGGATATTTAACGTAGTCCCGCTCGTGTTTCCCAAACCCACTGCATTTCTTTTTTAATTCATAAAGAGGATTTTGTGAAAAAATACTTTTTGTAAAAGTATTTGCTTTATTTGACCATCTTATGTATTTGACATGGTTACCCAAATATATTATCATGAGAATGTGTTTATAATAAGAAGAAAGTTTATTAAAATTTTCCATTAGTAACTTTATTCTACAATAAACTTAATATAGCTGATTTGTAAAGATACGTAAAATACTATAGAGTATAAGCAAAAAGTACAAATAATCTATTATTCTACCAGCAAGGGGTATCTGTGATGAAGTGTCTCGTGTGCACCTTTACAATGCAATAGAAGTAAATACTCTTGGCTTGATGCCTGTAGCTCAAGCGGCTCAGGCATCAGCCACGTAAACCAGAGCTGGCGGGTTCTAATCCAGCCTGGGCCTGCCGAGCAACAATGACAACTACAACCCAAAAATACCCTGGCATTGTGGAGGGTGCCTGTAGTCCCGGCTACTTGGGAGGCTGAGGCAGGAGAATCACTTGAGCCCAGGAGTTGGATGTTGCTGTGAGCCATGTTGCCTTGAAAGTCTACCCAGGGTGACAGCTTGAAGATCTGTATCAAAAAAAAAAAAAAAAAAAAAAAAGAAGAAGTAAATACTCTTGACTAGTCTCTAACATAAAATGTCTTTTTTTTTTTTAAATTAAATCATAGCTGTGTACATTAGTGCAATCATTACAATGTGCTGGCTTCATATACAATCTGAAATATTTTCATCAAACTGTTTAACATAGCCTTCATGGCATTTTCTTAGTTATTGTATAAAGACATTTGTAAAATGTCTTTAATGAATGTGATGTTGCTTTCCTCCCTAGACATACTTTTAGTCACATTTGAATATTGACTTTTATAATATATAGATAGATACTGAGAAAGATATGAATTATTTCAATTTTTAAGACATTTTACATATCTGAAAATATTTTGAATATCCAGTAACTATTTTAAACTTTTTTTCTAATTTAAGAAAAAAAGTATATGCAATTTCAAAAGATGCAATTTCTTATTAGAGTTCATATTAATTATTCTATTAATGAGCACTATTACCTTTGACCTTCAGGTAGGGATTCCACAGCTCAGGGACATTAAGTACTTTTTCCAAGACCACAAAGGTGAGAAGTGCAAATGCCTGGATTCAAACTTAAGTCATCTGAATTCAAAGTTCATGCTTATTAATTACCATGTTCGCAACTTGACGCACTAGTACAAGTTGAGGAGGGGTGTAATAGAAAGGAAAGAGACTTAGAAACTTATTATCCGGTTCAAATAGCAGTTGCATTATTTACACACTTTGTGAGTGTCTGCAAGTCACTCCCAGCCTTCAAGTTTTTAATCTGCAAACGTGGCCAATAATGCCACCTTGTTGTACTCTGTGCAGTTCACAAGCAGACTCACATAACCTGAGTACCGCTGTCACTGCAGGGCAGATACCTGAACCAAGGCAGGAGCTTTACAGAGAGCATTCCCTGAGCCATTTCCCATGTATTTGAAAGTAATGGTCTAGGATGGGACCCAAGCAAGATTATCGATAAAACAAATTAAAAAAAAAATACTTTCCATGTGATAGAAAAATGAAAGAAGAGTTCCAAACTGCTACATTGGATGACTTTGTGAACGACAAATCCTTCCATTAATAATTATCAAGCTAATCCTGTGCTGGCATCTTGACCCTTTGTGGGCAAAAAGAGTCACAAATACTATTCATAAGGAGATATGGATAATGTAAATTACCATATAATTATACACTGTAATACTAATTACTAGCTAACAGTTGTCATTAGTCAGAATATTGATATTATGTTATATAAACGTATATAAATGTGTGCATTTGTATAACATTTATATGTACATTTGTATAGAAAATCCAATATACACATATACAGTGGGATGTGTACAGTTGGAGTCATATATTTATTTATTTTATTTTATTTTATTTTATTTATTTATTTTTTTGAGACAGAGCCTCAAGCTGTCACCCTGGATAGAGTGCTGTGGCATCACAGCTCACAGCAAACTCCAGCTCCTGGGCTTAAGTGAGTCTCCTGCCTCTGCCTCCCAAGTAGCTGGGACTACAGGTGCCCGCCACAACACCCGGCCAGTTTTTGGTTGCAGCCGTCATTGTTGTTTGGCGGGCCCGGGCTGGATTTGAACCCGCCAGCTCAGGTGTACGTAGCTGGCGCCTTAGCCTGTTGAGCCATAGGTGCTGAGCCGGAGTCATATATTTAGATAAAGGTGGACATATATAGGTTGGGTAGATATATTTATAAGCATATGTAGTAATATATAGATAGATGTTATACATACATATTTCATATACAAACATGAAATATATACATGTGTACACAACATACAAAATATATACATATATAAAATATACACATATACAGTATATACATATGTTAGGATAAAACACAAAAGTAATTGCGTTAATGTGATTAAGAATAGTGTGTCATATGAGTGAATAGACATAAAATTTACAAAGTTAAGGAGAAAATATATAACTTTTATTTGTGTTAGAAAATCAGTACAGAGCAATAATTTATTTTCCTTCTTCAGAAAACAGCCTTAGGTCCTGTCTGTCCTGTGAAAGGGCCTAGCAGCATAATAATGACCCTGTCCCAATGAACACGCCTTTTCTACATATCTTTCTTTAAAAAGTCCTTTTCACGTGGTGTTTTAGAAGAGGAAAGACATCAAATATACCCCCGAAGAACAAACTGTTAAAACGTGAATGGAAATCTAGAATGCTCTCAGACACACAGGGAGATATCGAGAAAACCCACCTGAACAGGGGGACCGGGTGGCCTTCAGCCGACAGCTAAAATCCACGACACTGAGGCCCTGAGTATTTCCAGGGAGCCCTGGATACTCCAGGTTCTTCAGCCACATCAGTTCGATGCGCATCATAACTTTCTATGTAGATATGATTAAGGCCTCTGTTTTATAAGTGACGAATGCTGTGGTCAAGCAGGGCTCCCACCAGGAGGTCTAAACTCCTGAGGCCGTCCTGCTAGCCACAGCACCATGGCACCGTCCTGCCCAGGGACTCAAAATAACCTCCATATTTTACAGAGGAAAAGCTGTGGGTCGTTTTCATCACTTCATTTATTCCTCTGTACCAGTGTTATTGAGGTGTAATTGACAAATAAAATTGCACGTATTTAAAGTGGACTGCATGATGAGTTGTTATATGTATGCACTGGTAAATGATTACAACAATCAAATTAGCATACTCATCACCTCACATAATTATCTTTTTCTTTGTTTTCTGGTGAGAACAAATGAAACATATACTTTAGCAAATGTCAAGTATACAGTGGAGTATTATTAACTGTAGACACCATGCTGTACCATTAGCTCCCTCAGAATTTATTCATCTTATAAATTCAAGTTTGTACACTTTGACCAGCATCTGTCTATTTGCCTCAGCCCTTAGTGCCTGGCAACCACTATCCTACTCTCTGCTTCTCTTTAAGTTCGACTTTTAAAAATTCTATATATATGTGAGAGTATGCAAATTTTTCTTTCTGGGTGTGGCTTATTTCACTTAACATAATGCCCACCATGTTTATCTATGTTGTTGAAAATGGTAGAACTTCCTTTTATATTTCATTTTCTATATGACACAAATTTTTTAAAATCCCATTCATCCATTAACTGACTCTTAGGTTGTTTCAATGTCTTGACTTGAAAATATCATCAATAAACCAGAGAACATAGCTATTTCTCTCAGATATTAAATTCTTTTCCTTAAGATAAAGACTCAATGGTAGGATTGCTGGATCTTATGGTACTTTGATTTTTAATTGTTTGAGGAACCTCTATTCTCTTTGTCATAATGACTGTACTAATTTATATTCCTACCCATAGCATGCAAGAATTGTCTTTTCTGTACTCTCAATTAACATGAAATAATAATAATAACAAAAGCATTGTCTTTTCTGCACATCCTCATCCAAAAGAAAATCATTTCCTTTCCTCTTGAATAATATCATCTCAGCAGGTGTGAGGTGGCCTTGCATGGAGGTTTGCTTTCTATTTTCCTGATGATGAGTGATGTCTAAGCACCTTTTTGTGTGCCTTTTGGCCATTTGTTTGGGTCCTTTGCCAAAATTGTCTATTTCTTCTTTTTTCCATTTCTTAATTAAGGGATTTGGTTTTTTACTGTTACATTGTATATGATTCTTTTTTTTTTTTTGCAGTTTTTGGTTGGGGCTGGGTTTGAACCCGCCACCTCCGGCATATGGGGCTAGGGCCCCACTCCTTTGAGCCACAGGAGCCACCCCTGTATATTATTCTTGAATATTTTGTGTATTAAAACCTTATATGATATATAGTTTGCAAATATTTTCTCCCACCATGTAGGTTGCCCTTTTATTTTGTTGAATGCTTCCTTTACTGTATGAAAGGTTTTAGCTCAATCTAGTCTCAGTTGTTTATTTTTACTTTTGTAGTTTGTACTTTTTAGTCTGTGTTTCGTTGCTTGTAAACCTGAAACTGAGTAAATTATAAGGAAAGAAAATTTCTTATAGTTATGGAGGCTGAGAAGGCCAAGGTCAAGGGTCCACCTCTGGTTAAGGATCTTATGACTTCTGGGACCTCTGCACAGTCCCAAGGCATCATGGGACATAACATGACCAGAAGGCTGAGCATGCTAACGTACTACCTCAGGCCTCTCTTCCTCTTCTCATCAAGCCACAAGTCGTATTCCCATAATAGCCTATTAATTAATTAATCCACAAATAAATTAATGTATTCATGAATTATGACCCAGTCAACTCTTAATGGCTCTGCCTCTTAATACTGCAACATTGGAGATTGAGTTTCAACATGAGTTTTAAAGAAAATAAGTATCAGTTTTTTCTCCATTCATTCATTCATTCATCACAATAATTAAGGAATTCCTTGGACTCGAAACCATTCAGGCTTCTACACACTTGCCAAGAAGCTTCCTAGTATCTTACTTGCCCAAGATAAAACCTAAATTGTAAAATCCTCAATTTCCAGAGCCTCAAGTCCGTCCCCTCAATAGAACTGAGGGTGCTCCTTGGTAGCCTAGAGGCTTATCCCAGCTGAATTATTTCACACTAAAGAATTTTCCTGCGAGTCACTGGGTACCTTTTAAAAATGTGGAATGCTCTGGGAATTTTGTAAACCTTTGGCATCATTGGGTTGCTTATCAATGAAGGAAGTTTATATATCTTTCTTTCAATTGAAGATGGAAATTAAGGAACACTACCCCAGAGTGTAGTGGAAACTCAAGTAGACATTTCTCTGACCTACGCCGAGGAAGTAAGTGTGCACAGCAGGTCAGACAGGCACAGCAGAGGCAGGGCTCAGTTCAAAGGTTGAAAGACAGACTCTAGGAAGAATGTGCTGGGAAAATGATGCCTAATGAGTTGCCTCCAACCCTGAGTAAGTTTCCTAAGCAAGTTTCCTAAGTTCCATCAATGACAAACTAATCTTTCTAAGGGAAAGCATACCCTTAGGAACGGCTGTTGGCCTACAGGTCGCCTGTGCCCATCAAGATCTGGGCAATCCAGCCCACAAGGAGGGGGATTAATGGTGAAAGCCCAACAGTAATAGTCTCAACACTAATCTCGTCTATGGAAGGGATTTGCCAAATGGAATTTTTGTTCTTTTGCTTCTGCACACCATTCAGCCTTTGTCTCATCACACACAAAGAAGATGAAAAACAAGGAAGAGAACTAATTATTTTTTGACAAAATACATTAAGCCGGAGGTCAGATCACCATTAACTTAGGTTGCTGAGTCAATCTGTATAATTGAGGCTTAGGAAGGATCAGTCTTTGTCAAATGTGATTTGTTTTGTGTGCAAAAAAGCTTTTGATCTGAGCATTACAGTCTGCTGGGCTTGGGAGAAGCACTTACAATCAGCAGGAAATGCAGGGGCTGGTGGCTCAGCATGAAGCCACCAGCTTGTGGGTTAGGCCTTCTTGAAAATGAGGGGGAAGGATTTAAGGTGCTTCATGTGATTAAAACGGAAATAGGAATAGATGTCTTTGGCCCCAGGAGAGGAGAGGTTTGTATTTTTCTTTCTCATCCTTCCCCCCCACCGAATACAGTTTGCAAACAATTACCTTCACCACTTGCTCCTTGAAATTTTAATCCATCTTCCTTATTCAATATATATATTTTTTGAGGAGCTTGCCTGTGTAAGTTGAGATTGTGTGTTTCCAGCATGACAATTTTGTTGCCATGGAGAATTTGATTTCTGATGTCAAGACACTTTCAGCTTCCTGGGCTTGTGGATGGAAGGATGAGAGGGCTTAAAACCCCTGCCTCTCCTCTCTGGCATGGATTTCATGCGCACTCTCTCTACACCCACCCCGCTGGGCAGCACAGGTTAAAACATATTAAGGACTCCCGAAGGACTTTGAAAGTTGGTTTTTAATTTGGTGTCATCAGATCCTTCAAGAGGAGATGAGGGCTGAAGATAATACAGGAATCAGGGTTCATCTGCAAATTAGCATATTGGCTGTCTGGAGACTTATTCCAGATAGGCAGGTGAGAATTCAGGGATTCAGTTTCACTGGCAACACTACAATGACTGCTTGGGAGAGACAGCCCCAGTCTCCCATCTGGACTGACTGAGCCAGGCATGATACGAGTATAATGTAACCTGTTTAAAGACAGCGAGATAGGCAGAAACTGGTCCCTGGATTCCCTTTTCTACCTTTGAAGTTCCCCTTTCTTCTTTGCATCACCTTTTCTCTCTTTGTCCTGTCCAATCTCCCCAGGCCTGGTAGGAATCAAGGTCAACGTGTCCCTTTGTTCCCTCTTACTCTCCCTGACGATGAGAAGCAAAGTGTATCTGGTGGGTGGAAACATGGACATCCCCCAGGACCTTGTTAGAAATGCAACATCTTGGCTTCTTCCCAGGACAACTGCATCAGAAATCATGCTTTGCCAACTGCTGCATTTGCACATTCAAATTTGAAATGCACCATTCCAGAGCATCCCTGTACCTTCTGTTCCTTCAATTCCCACTTTTGTGACTTATTAATTCTAGATCTCAGCAGGAGGAAGGATGGAAGGAGATCAAAGTCAGACACATGATTATGAGTGAGGAACCATGCAATGTCAGCTCTGTATCGGTGTCATTACATCCAGTTCTCAAGATGCTTTATACTATTCTCATATTTAAAGATGAGGAAACAGACTCGGAGAGGTTAAGACACTGGCCCAAAAACACACAGCTAATTATGGGAGGACTTGGATTGGAATCTAAGCCTTTTTATCCCACATTATTTTTATTCATGTTGATCTGAGATTTTAATCTAAATAATGTTGCTGTTGACATGATAGACAACCCTTTCAGGCAATTTTGACATTTCAACTAGGATTCTTAGTATTTTAACCACAAGGACTGGATTTTTCAGACTTTAAGGGAAAAACAGAGTCCCATATATCTGTGCCCCCCAAATCGTACTGTGGCCTCATGTACCTGTGGGGACAACTGACCTTGACCTAGATATTTAAACAATACCAGAGATTTCTTCTCTTACTAGGATGGCTATGGATCTTTGAGAGATACAGGATAAAAATCTTCTGCTATTTAATAGGAGTCTTGGGAGCCTGTCTCAAATGGAGACAAATCCAACGTGATGGCTCTCTATTCAGCCAGGCTAATTGCGAAATAAAACAAAGATGAAGGGAGATGAAGGGGAGAAAGAAAAGCCTTGCAGAAATATTTTTGCTTGCTAATACTATGATGCCTTAAAGATCTAAACATCACTATTTGGCCCAGTGATAGGGCCAACAACAGAAGAGAAACCCACGTACTTCATGAACACTTTACTTTTTTCCTGATGACTGGTCACTTCCTTTGATGAACCCAGTTGAGATTATTTCCAAGTAGCACTTCTTAAATTGCAGTGACTCCCCAATCTGATGTTTCTAATACTTAGCAAAGAGACAAGTGCTTCTTCAGTTCATCTGTTCATTGACTTTAACTTAAAACATTTTGACTTAAAAGTATTGCAATGGAATTAAGACGTGCATTTGTCTAGTGATTGACAGTTAACTGCTGTCTTCTCCATGAGTGTCACATGTAGGGGGATATAAGATACAGTGGAACATAATATTTAATGGTGAATGTTCTTGTTTAGTCTAACCTGGGGCAGTCAGGCAGGGGAAAGCTTGCCTCTCTGGAAGATGTCTTTCACTTGGACATCATGAAAATATCCGAGAAAAGATAAGCTACGGATTACTGCTTCCAGCGGACAGAGGGAAAAGGGTAACACGAAACAAACTCCAAATACTAGGACAGGAGAGGTGACAAAATGCTTCAGGGCATCCTTCTCCGTGATTTTGGTTTGAGACGTCCTTCTCTTATGGTAGTGCCTTCACCCTTCCCCCCTCTAAGTGTCTCACACTTCACTTATCTCACTTATATTCTTCAATGCAATTAGTGGAGCGTGTCTGAACTTCAATATTTTAATCAGTGGACATGCTTCCTAAGAAAATCCAGATTTGGCTGGGCACAGTGGCTCACACCTGTAATCCTAGCACTCTGGGAGGCTTAGGCAAGCAGATTGCTTGAACTCAGGAGTTCAAGACTAGCCTGAGCAAAAGCAAAATTCCACTTATACTAAAAATTAAAAAAAAAAAAATCTGTGTGCTGTGACAGGCACCTGTAATCCCACCTACTTGGGAGGCTGAGGCAAGAGCATTGTTCAAGCCCAAGAATTTGAGCTTGCTGAGAGCTATGATGACACCAGGCACCTTACCCAGGGTTACAGAGTAAGACTTTGTCTCAGAAAAAAAAAAGAAAAATACAGATTTCATCAAAAAATCCTTATAATTTGTTTTGCCAAGTCGTACGGAATCTCTTCTACATAAACATCCACAGCAGTCAGATAGTATTTTGGGGTATCTTTATCAGCTTGCTAATGTGTGGAAATAACAGAAAATCCAGCTCACTTTGCTTGAAAAATATTAAATTATTGAGATCAGGCACATGAAGCTTGAGAGACATCCACATTTCTGTTTTTGAAACGGGATGGTACAAGGGTATTGACCCCCTAATAATTTATGAAGCTAAACATTTGTTTTCTGGGATTTTTTTTCCTATATCTGTGGTGATTTTATTTTTACATTTAAAAAAATATTAAAAATAAAATGTATTACCTTCTAGGCAAGGAAGTTCTAAATGAGAGTAAGCTCCAGGGCTAGTAGAGTCAGGTCGACAAAGCTACTCTCGGTATCAGCATCATCCTGGTTCTAATAAGCCTGCTTGGATCTCAGCCACACACCACACGTGCCGGGAAATAAGAGAGCACGACCTTCCACGGCCGTCAAAGTGTGATCTCCAGAACAGTAGCACTAGGAACTCGCTAGAAATGCAGGCTAACTGCACTCCCACCAATCTACTAAATCAGAAACACTGCCAGGATGGCCTAGAAATCAGTGTTCTTTCAAGTTCCCCAAATGATTTTCATCCTCACTAAAGTTCAAGCTTTACTTCTTAGAGCACCAAAACTCTTTCAGGACCCCAACGCAGGACCATCCTTCTCCCGCTGTCCTGGCTGGTAATCGTCCACATCAGTTAGCCATAACAGTTCATATGTCCACTCCTGACTGCCATCACCATTAAGGGGGATGGACAGGTGACTGACTTCAGGTTAATCCTCTAATACAGGGTAAGAATAATCAACCATGTCTATAAATATTCATTGTCTTTCTGTCTAATCATTTTGTGTCCATGGTCATAACATATATGAGCTGACATATGTTATCTTATTCAATTCTTGATAAGGTAGATACTAACCATACTATTTTTATGGAAGCAGGGAAATTTCGTATCCAAAGTCATACAGGTGGACAGTGACCCCTTTAACTCATACACCAGACTTAGACAAGGCACTGTCTTTCAAACAAAATTGCTCAAAGAAAACAAATTAAATGTGGTCTGCTCAACTTCTTAAAAGGTATTATTTTTTGCTCATGAGAAAAGTGTTTTTAAGTGGTAATGTAAATAATTTGAGATATATGGTTTCAAATAACTTCCAATTCTACTTCTCTATTTTTCTTTGAGGATATTGAGAGAATAATTTCTTCTCTGTATTTCTAAAACAGGAAGACCAGCTTAGCTCATAGTTGAATTTTCTACACTGCTTCGTGCACAGATAGAACTCAATAATTATATATTCATTAAATGAGATATAAATAATCCATTAAAGTCCACTAACAATCCTCTAGACTTGAGCAGTGGATGGGTAGATTTAGAGGGTATTGATTTGCCAAATTAAAATAGAGCTGGGCATCTACCCATTTTATCAGAGAAATTCTAAATCAAAGGTGACCAATAGAAAATTAAGCAAGAATGGAAATGTCCAAGAAGGTAGCCACCTGTGACATGTGGCTTTCAAGTATTGGGAACAGTGTCTGAGGTGACTAAAGAAATAAATTTTAAATTTATTTTTAAGTTGAATTAAATTGAAGTGTAAATATCTGCTGTCATATTGAACAATTAGTTATAACCTCTACAAGTTTTATAGACATGACCTTCCTACTTAAGCTTCTAAAAATGTCTGAGTGTTTTTTTGTTTTTTGTAAAGACAGAGTCTCACTTTGTCAACCACAGTAGAGTGCTGTGGCATCACAGCGCACAACAACCTCCAGCTCCTGCGCTTAGGGGATTCTCTCGCCTCAGCCTCCCAAGTAGGCGTGACTACAGGCGCCCACCATAACACCCAACTATTTTTTTGTTGCAATTTAGCTGGGGCCGGGTTTGAACCCACCACCCTAGGTATATGGGACTTATAAATACACAAAACAGTCCTGATCTATAGTGTTCACAAATATGAGATATCCTTATTCAGACTGCATGCCAAGTCTCCCAAGCCCCAGTTGCCCTTCTGCTGATCTAGCTCACTTCTTGCACAAATTCTGAACTGTCAAATGGGAAGGCAGGTATCCTTTTCTGAATCATCAGGGCCTTGATTGCTCTACTCTTAAAATGGGAATATCCTCATTAAAGGACAGAACAGCAAAATTTCTTGAATAACAAGCACCCCTCAGAATAAAAACACAGCTTTCTCACTATAGGCACACAGGTGTGACATCGGCTATACACACCATCTCCGAGGCTGCCACTGCCCATATCCCTTAGATGACACCACTCCAGCAAAAAACAAGCATGTTAAAAGATGAGCTGAGATGGGACTTCTTGTGGAAGTGATACGTGGGGCAGTACTCTCTGGAGATCGTGAGAAACAGAAGCAGGTTAATGCAAGGAGTGTTGGGAAGTTAGCAACACTGTCATCTTTGCTGAAGTCTAGCTTACTTTGGATGCTAAGAACTTCTGGACCTCAGACTAACCATAAGGATGTTCATGCCTTGGGAAAATGGGACTGACCTTTTGAATATTGTGTCAGTCTGACACTGGCTGCGATGGGGAGGAGAAGTGGAAGCTTCTCAGCCAAGAAGACTTCTCTTTGGCCAAGGATAAGAGGAAGATAGCTCCCGTTGTCAGCCTACACCTGCAGCTAGAGAATGAGGCCATCTGCTAAAGAACTCTAGATGAAGTTAGGTGATGTGTCAAAGTGGTTTTAATTTGCATTTCTCTAATTATGAGCATTTTTTCATGACTTTGTTGGCCCTTCATCTGTCCTCAAAGAAAAGATTCTGTTCATGTTTCTTCCCCACCTTTTTTATTTTTTTAGAGACAGAGGCTCACTTTGTCACCCCCTGTAGACTGCCGTGGCGTCACAGCTCACAGCAACCTCCAGCTCTTGGGCTTAGGCAATTCTCTTGCCTCAGCCTCCCAAGTAGCTGGGACTACAGGCACCTGCCACAACGCCTGGCCATCCTTCCCAGCTTTTAATGGGGTGTTTGCTCTTTATTTGTTGATTTGCTTGAGTTCTTCATAGATTGTGGTTATCAGTCTTTTGTCAAATTTGTCACATGCAAGTACCTTCTCTCATTCTGAATGTTGTCTCTATGTGTTGTTCATCATGCCCTTAGCTGTGCAGAACCTTTTTAACTTGATCACGTCCCGTTTATTTATTTTTATTGTTGCTGCAATTGTTTTTGGAGTCTTCTTCTCAAATTCTTTCCCAAGGCTGATGTCATTTAGAATTTTTCCCACACTTATAGAGGTTTTATAGTTTCATGTCATGGGTTTAAATCTCTTATCCATGGTGAATTAATTTTTGTAAGTGGAAGGAGGCTCACATGAGAGAAAAATGCAATTACATCCAAGGAGAGAGGTTGGGGGATCCTTCCCAGAGAGAACCATGTTCAAGTATTTGGCACACTTCCTGGGTAAAGGACACAGCTACAACTTAGACATTACCTTACAAATGCAAACAATGTATTCTAAATCTATGTACCCTCGTATTAATTGGAAATAAAAACATAAGTTTGGATGGAGACCCCAAAGCATCCCTAACAGAACCACTTCTACTTCCAATAGCTACATCTTCCCATCTGCACAAGGTCTCTCTCTCTGTGCTTTAGACACCACCTTGGTCTTTAGAATCCCTCAGAGAATACCTGACAATGATATATAAAAATTCCAGCCTCCTCTCATTTGAAGGAGAGAACTGTAAGACACAACCTCCACTAGCGTCATGAAACTTGCTCACAGGAATGCTAGCTTGATTTTGAACCAGGGATTGATTGACTTTCCTTTGAAATCTAATCTATCTTCCTCACTTCCCAACTGATCTACTTGCACTCAAATCCCATCTCATTACTGCCTTCTGGGGGAACTCAAACTAGATCAGACATAGAAGCTTTCCTCCAGATAATACTCTTGAAGTAGCTCTCATGGTGATCCCTGGGTCTGATTTGTGTCCAAGCCCGTCCCTTCCTTACTTGAATTTCCTCCTTTCAGCCTCCGTGTTCTTTTATGCAAATTGAAATCAAGCAAGGCTGCTCCAGGTTTTCTTACAGTACTTTTTTTTCTTTTTTGAATACCATAGGGTGTTGGATCAATTTCTAATTTTCTTTTTCTTTGGGAAGCTCCTTAGTCTCTGAATGAATGCATGAATCAAGTGTGGAAGCCCTTGCTGGGCCCAGACTGCAGCACCCAGACCCTGCTGCGCCTATCTGGTAACAGAAGGTTTACTCATTGGGCCATCTTGCCCAGACCCAGGTCCTGTGACATGGATGACAGTGCTGTAAGGGGAAGAGCAGGAAGGCTTCTTGAGCATGACAAGCATGTTTGTGAACATTGTAATTACCCTTACATATACTGTATAATGTTACATGTTTATGGGAGAGCCTCTCTGCTTTACTCATTACCATTACTGTGTAGAATTGTCCCTGAAAAATCTTGAACCCTTTCTTAGAGAGATACCAACTATTTAATGATTAAAGATATAGCATGTAATTCAAGTTAGCTTCCCAGTCATTTGGGAGAATGTGCTAGAAGTTTTATATAGGGCTTTCTGTGCGAAGGGGAGAAGTATACACCTGGAAAACTTGTTCTCTATAGGGTTTATTTTAGTTTTGTTTGTTTTGTTTTGTTTTGCTTAATGGCCAGGATATGTGCTTAAAACTGATCAGATGTGAAAATACTGTGCGTCTGTGTGCGTGGACTGTTTCAGCTCCAGCTGGCCTTGTCCTAAATGGACTCTCTCTTTTTTTTAGTGATAGTTTTGAACTATTTCTTAGCAGAGAGACCTGTAAATAATCTGTTCTGGACCCATTTCCTGTGTGACATCGGTTGATTCTCATTTCCTTTTCTAAGTTAGAAGTGGAAATTAGTGTAGAAACTAAGGAATTTCTGCATTTTCTACCAGTTATTCTGTTTCATGCTTAGCGCCTCCCTTGGTGAGAATTTTGGAATTGAGGGCTAGTGTTAAGCATCATGGCATTGAGGACTGTGCAAGAATCACTCAGGAGGCAGGAGAGCTGGGTTTCCTGTCACGTTGTAAATCTTGCTTAGAATTCCCCATAGGAGTCTTTTCCTGCTTTCTTAAGGCTTTGGTTCCTGGGAAAACCACAGGCAGGGCCTAGAGTTGAGTTAGAGAGCAGTCTTGAGCTTTACAACCTGGATTAGTTAGTTGACCCATTAAGGCTACTTTGTTTTCTAGCAGCTGAAAATTAAAAAATACTACTGCTAATGGCCATGAGAATCTAATGAAATACTAAAAACAATGTAAGGGTGAATTTTGTTTCTAGTGAGAATTGTTATCATGAGAAAGGGGGAGGATGAGGGTGAGAGAGGTTGGTCTGCACTGTTGAGAGGACATTCCTAGCAGAGTGGATACCTTGGGTGTGGAATATAAGCTTGTGTTACCATTTATTCATACTAGTTATGGGATCTCAGAAAAGGTGCTCATCAATTCTGGTTGAATAATTGAACACATCTGAGAGTTTCTCAGCTAATTTACCATTAGGAGCAGAACGGGGTTTTAAACCAGGTCTTCTGACTTTTGGCATGCTGTCTCTTTCTCCCACCTTTTCCCCAAAAGTCAAATAAAATGTGTAGAGGGTAAGGCTTGGGATGTGCTATAAAAAACCAAGATATTGTCTCCCAATCATCTTGGGCCCTGTGTTTGAAATACTCTTAAACAATTCTAGATGCTGTAAAAACCTAAGGTGAGGTCCTTTTTCCTTTAAATTTAAATTTCCACTAAATGCCCTTAAATTCCAACTGCAGAATTTATAGAGTCTTTGTGGTGGTGAGTCATTGATAACCTCAGCCCCAATTACAGACAGCACTACCTTAGTTAACACCTTCAACTTGCCAAATACACACATTAGTGTGTATGTTACACCCTCAATTTAGAGAATAATTCAAAAACAGGAAGCCAGTGTGGGCACAGTGTGTCTTTAGAGCAACTACAAATACTTTCTTCAGGCTACTCTCTTCATTTGCAAAAACACATTTATTGTCTGGTGGAAGGAACAAAATGTTTCCCATAGCAACTATGGCAACCCTGGGTATCTTGCCTATTAGGTGTAATGCAGGGAACATCTTCAACAGCTGGGAGAGAGTCCTTGGTAATTATCACCCAGATAGTATCCCTCCATTTTAAGAGCAGAGGCTAAAGCTCTTAGCCTCTGAAAATTCTTAACCTGATGAATGTTAACAGCAACTATTCCATTTTGGTTAATTTGGGGGAGATTAATAAGCTACTGGTTTTACCATTGACAAAAGGGAGATATGAATTTATTTATGCAAATTTAAAGAAATCATTTTATCACAAAATTTCCCTCCATTTTTTATTTTACTTTAGTTTGGTTCCTTTTGGATTTTTGTCAGTCTCTTGTGATTCTATTTTTTGAAAGGAAAGTCCCTGGCTATTTTTTTTTCTTCCATCTTCAACATAAATTCTTACGTGCCAGGTAGAACAAATGAAGGAGAAACTCTACAGCATGGCTAGAGGACTATTGGAGGTAAAAGAGAAATGGTTAAGCCTTGAGAATTTTCATTTCAAAAATAGCAATAGTCAATTACAAGTCAAAAGTCCTAGGTTACATCACTAGCTCTTAGATTGCTGTATGTATTCTCCATGTGAGAAATCGCATATGAGTAGTAAGATTCTCAGTTTATTCAAAAAGACATGCTGATAATAGAAAATATGTTACATGCCAAAAAACAAAAAAGTCTAAGCTCATATTCTCACCACTCAGAATATATAAATTCATTCTTTATCATATTTGAATATTGTTGAGATCATACTCTTTCAAGAGCGTTGCTGTTTTTCACTTAAGAAGAAAGCAGTTAGGTGCAGTAGCTCATGCCTATAAATCACAGAACTTTGGGAGGCTGAGGTGGGAGGATTTCCTCAGCCCAGCCAGGAATATGACAACAGCCTAAGCAACATAGCAAGACCCCAACTCTATAAAAAATAGAAAAATTGGCTGGGCATGGTGGTGGGCACCTGTGTAGTCCCAGGTACTTGGGAGGCTGAGAAGGATTGCTTGAGTACAGGAGCTCAAGGTTGTAGTGAGTTAGGCTAATGCCACTACATGCTAGCTGGGGCAATGGAGCAAGACTCTGTCTCAAAAAAAAGAAAATGTAGTAGAAAATAGCCTTATAAAGTGGGCAGCAGGGGACATTGAGTAGAATTAATAGAGAAATGAGCCTATTTTGAAGAGTAGATTCAGAATAATGTTGGGTTTCCTGGAAATGTAAAATATTTCCCTTTGTAAACTTCCCTGTCAATTTTGAGAAGCTGAGAAAAGGCAGAAAAGATTAAGGGTTAATTGATAAAAATATACTCCTGATTCTGTTGTCTCGGAAACCCTGCTCACGTGCCTGTCCCCAGTGACTTTCTTCCTTTCCAATGTTCTGGATTTCTGTAAACACTAGATTTTTTGTTGTGGTGGTTAGAAAATAATCTCAAATAGTTGATTTACTTTGACTCTGTTTGAATCCTGGGTGCTGAACGTTCTAAACTTGCTGGATCTCAGGTTCCTCAAATATGTTATGGGAAATCCTATTTACTTCACAGGAGGTGATATATGTGTCAAAGCAGGCTAAATGGTACTATTCAATGGATCCAATGTGCATGGTTTAAACACAACAGGTGTCTAGTTCTCCTTCTGTTTAGATGTTAGGGCAGGTACTTTCCTCCATGTGATGATGCAGGAATCCAGTATCTTTCCATGCTGTGATTCTTTCCTCATCTAGGACCTTGTCAACTGTATCCATCAGTGGCGGAAGAGGAAAGAAAGTGGGCAACAAGCCAAGAAGTGATACCTCTTATTCCCACTCACATTCTTACTAGAGATAGCTTGGCCACGTAGCCATCACTATAATAGTATAGTGATGCTGTTAAGCCTTAAAACCACTATAATTTTATTACTATATAAGGAAGAAAGAACAAATGTTAGTGAATATCAGCAGTATCTGACACTGTGTCCAAGACATCTCTCGGATAATATGAAACAGATTCTACAGAAGGTGCTGAGCACATTCTCTTCCCTTGCTGCCCTGCCTTTGTATCTTTTGAAAAAGATGAAAATAATTATCAGACAAAAGCTGCTAAGGACTAGCTCTACTGGAAGAAAATCAACCACATCTTGGAGGAAGCCTTACGGCCAGAATACAATCAGCCTTAATGTCCTCTGTCTCCACGTGAGGTGTCTGCACGTCTGGTCCTATGCTGTCCTATGCTGTGAGATACTCTGCAGGGGGAGCTGGAGCCCTGAAAAGCTCCCAGTCACCAAGGACAGGTCTAACCTTCCAAGGTGGGAGGAAAGGAGACAGAAACATCACAAAAATGATCTTAACTGATGTAGGTTTAAAGAAAAAGGAATTTATTGATTAATTCCTCTAAACTAAAAAATTAAATTAACTCCCAACATACTATCTGGAGCAAGATGTTGGTTGCTTCCATTCCATCCTCATCCAAAGCATGAGAGAGTGTGCAATAGCTCCCACTCAGGCTTCAAGAGATTCATGAACCTGGGATCAGTAGAAGTCAACATTGACTTTTTTATTCCTATATGGAATGAAAACAGAAAGCTTAGCCCACATGTCTTCCAACTTAGTGAGAGCTAATATTTATCTTTGGAAAAGTTCAAGAATGGCAATGAAATTCTGGGGCCAAAAGTGTTAGAACGCTCCTGTCAGATATACTGGACCACATGTGGATCCAAGAATGTTTCAGAATCTCTCCTGTCTCTGATATTTGCTTTTGCTCTTCCCTTGGCCTTGGTTGATCTTCACCAACTTTCCCCTTTGTTTCCTGGAACATCGTGCTCTTACCTCAGGCTGTGACTCTATCATAGCTGCCTTTAGAAGGCCTTTCTGGTCACCTCCTGAGGCAGTTTGTCCTCTGTGCCCTCCTGAGGGTTTTATTCACATCACAGTACTTGTTTTTGTCAGCACCCAGCCTGCTTCTGGTGTTCACTGAACATCTGTTAGATAACTTAATGATAGCTCTCAAAGATATAGTCAGCATTCTTTCATCTTGGTACCCACAGCACAGTGTCTGGTTCATGGTAAGTTCATAGTATGTACCTGGAGATAGAAAAGAGAGGAGGAAATGGGAGAAGAAGAAAGAAGGAAGGAGATATCAATAAAAGAGACAGCATGTAAGAGTAATTTGTACATATCTATAACCAAAGGATGAAGGTGTAAGAACCAACACAAATAAAACAAATTTCATGAGGAAATTAATAAGATGAAAGCCCTCTGACTAGGGAAAGAAATGTGGAAGATATAGCTTTGGAAATGAGTCTTAAACCATGAGAAAGGCTGAGCTGGAGATGGAGGATGAAAAGTACCAGAGGACTAGGTACAGAGTCTGAGAAGAGTAGGGCCAGTTGTGGGGTAGAGGCATGATAGCTGAGTGCTGTTGCATTTCTCTTATTTCTTTTTATGGTTGAAAGTTGTAGCTACATGAGACATTCTACAGCTCTCTCTGGTCCCGTTCCAGGAACTGGTGGTTGGTCCCCAGCAGACTCCAATGCTCAGCAGTGGCTCCAGATGGACTTGGGCAACAGAGTGGAGATTACAGCTGTGGCCACGCAGGGAAGATACGGAAGCTCTGACTGGGTGACAAGTTACAGCCTGATGTTCAGTGACACAGGACGCAACTGGAAACAGTACAAGCAAGAAGACATCATCTGGGTAGGACATATTTTCTCTTTCAATGAATAAAACTGAGATATGCTAATGATAACAATGAACATTGCTGTCATTTTTCTCTACCCAGATTGTTAGTAGCTTAATAACAGTTGAGTGCTCATTAGAAGTAATTACTAGGCCATGTACAACTCCTGCCCCCAGCATTTCCGGTTCTAAGGAAAATTTTGATATTTGTTGCAAAGCGTTTAGTTTGTTTCTTCTTTTATGACAACTTGGGTAATTCAGTGATTGAGCTTCCATTTCTCCATCTGTTTCTAAAAAAATGGAGAAATACACAACAATACCTGATTGTTAATGAGATTATATTGATTTATGTTGATTACATTGATTACTGAGCATTTATCAACTTGTGTATTTGTTTACTACGTACCGAGCACTTTGCATGTTTTATATAACTCAACTCAGTTATGTTACTTGACCAAAGATGCCCAATTTGTGAGTCTCAGCATCGGAATCTGCAGTCTGGTCAGACTATAAAGCCTCAGTTATGAAATACCTCCGTCTACGATTTGAGAATAATTGAAAGAGTTGCATGTACTAATAAAATTTACAACTATTAAGTCATTATGAACAATGTCCAGCTTAGGAATGAAGGACAGTTTGCTCCACGCCATAAAATGGGACTTTGCTTTCCCCATCCCAGCCCTACACTGGATAGATGAAAAGCTGTCGGCAAATTATTAAGTGAAGGAGGGAAGGAGGAAAGGCAGATAACCAAAGTTGGCTGATGACAGTAGCTTCAGAACCTTATGCACTGAGGAAAATGATTTGTTGCCTTTTACTACTTTTAATTTCGGGAAAACATCATCAATGTTTTATCTAAGTGTACGTAAAGTGTGATGATTTGTGAATGATAGCATGTTCTTGCCTTCACAGAATCTCCCTCTTTAAATCATGCCAATTAAAATTTTACATTACTCACACGTGCATATTTCTGGGTTGGCCCCACTTTGCTGAAAAAGAAAAGTCGACTTGTATTTTCCATACTTATTGTTAATTGTTAATTGCCTACCCTCACTTGGGTTTTCAAGGGAAAATAGTAGTCAATGAAGGATGAAGATTAGTTATGGCAAAGACTGTTATTGCCATCTTTATTCTAGGTCACTGGTAATATTAATAGAGGGTATGCGTTTTATTCTTTATAAAAAGAGTCTTTTGAAAACTATTTTATTTTTCTTCATCAATTTTGAAGTCCCCATGAATTTGTGAAGATTTTGGTTTGATTTGGTTTTTAGTTTAAAGTGAGAAATAAGCACACCTTCGATTCCGAGGAACAATTTTGAGGTTTTACGTTTAGAGGGACAAACATATGGGATTATTTGTTTACTCCAGCATTTTCAATCAGAACTGGTTGTTTTTCAAATTGACTTGCAGGTCTGGGTTATTTTCTTTAAATATTTTTTTTTTAACTCAAGTTTCATTTTTCTTCAGAACTAAATGACCTGTTTTCAGCCTACCCTCTGAATCAGGATGTATTTCAAAAAATGACAGTTTCTCTGGGTTCGTGGGTGGCAGCACAAGGCCTCCTCCACCTCCCTGCCCAAAATCATTCCAGACTCTCTGTCCATGCAGCCCCTGTGCCTCATATTACAAGACACTTGAAATGAACTAATTCGGAGATGGTTATGTAAAAAATTGCATGATTCCTAAGGCAACCAGAATTGGGGGTGGGGAAAGGAGATGATCCACTTCCCTAGTAACACCCCAAACAGCCTTGACCTTGCTGGGCAGGTAGAAGATGCTGAGCAGGAGAGAAGGGAAGACAGGGACCTCTGTGCACTGAGGCAGTCAGCTCCCACTACAGCTTCACCAGAGGTCCTGGCAATGCTGGCAGGGTCCTTGGGAGGGAAGGAGGCAGCTTTAGGACCAGCTTGCTGACTGAAAATACTGGCAGGAGAAGTGATTTGAGGCAGGAGCATCACAATTTCCAGCGTAAAGAGTAAAATGCGATGACATTGGCCAGGAGCGCCATAATGAGTCATATACAATAACCAGGCTTAAATTTGGAAAAATGGGTACCCACCTATATAAATATTGGGAAGAATAATGGTTTCCGAAGACCCTATTACACACCATATTTTTAAGCAAATGTAATTCTGCATATAAAAAAGCATCATTCTATAAACTCTGGTGATTCAATATTAATATTCCATGAACGAGACGCTTAAGGATCACAAACCCCCACCCTCAACCAGAAAAATAGACCACACAGCCAGACGTCGATGACTCTATAAATCACAACTAAGATGTACATAGACTTGATTGCAAAACTGTACTTTCTGTTTCTTCTCTCCCATGTTATTTTTTTTAATTTTCACAAAATTAACTTATTTTTATTACCTTAAATGGTAGCTTTGTCGGACTCACTCTTCAAGAATAATATTAGACTTTATCATTTAATTCAGATGTTGCTAAATATAAAAAAGCAACAGCACGGATACCTACCTTTACTTTTACATGCTGTAAACAGCACTTAAACCCCCTGGAACTGTCCAGGCCTTCAGAATATTTTTAACAACACTTTACAGAACTATGTAAAATATGCCTGTGGCTAAAATTCATCAGTACTTTTTTTTTTTTTTTTTTTGAGACAGAGCCTCAAGCTGTCACCCTGGAGAGAGTGTGGTGGCATCACAGCTCACAGCAACCTCCAACTCCTGGGCTCAAGCGAGTCTCCTGCCTCTGCCACCCAAGTAGCTGGGACTACAGGCACCCGCCACAATGCCTGGCCATTTTTTGGTTGCAGCCACCATTGTTGTTTGGCGGGCCCGGGCTGGGATTCGAACCCGCCAGCTCAGGTGTATGTGGCTGGCGCCTTAGCCCATTGAGCCACAGGCGCCGAGCCTCATCAGTACTTTTATTAGATTATTCTGTTTAATGAAACAGATTACCTTGAGAGATTTGCTTTTTATTTTTAATTTCAAATTAAAATTAAAACTATGGACTCACTAGAAGTTAAGACTTGTAAGATACGAGCCATAGCTAAATAAGAGTTTTTAATAAAATCTTCTACATTTTTCTATTTAGCTTTTCAGAAAGAGTCAGTATCTAAAGACATCAATAGCAAATCCTGGCTTAAGGATGGTGGATCAGAGAAGTAGGGAATCTCCAGAACATACGCTTCCCCCTGGTCTTTGGCAGAACCTCAATTTTTAGATGGTAGGGACTTTGTAATGCTTTTTAAAGTTGATTTGCCAAACTACAAATACAACACATTCTATGCATGGGACATCAATTTGCCAGTACCTGAGAGATTTATTTTCTTTTACAAAGTTCACTTTAGAACAAGAATCCTAAAAAGATACGTTTCTGATGTACAGTCGAAAGTCTTCACTTCCTAAAAATCCAATTTGGAGAGTTTCTGATCTGGCATTGAATGGGATGTTCATGGATGAGGCCACCAGGCAGCCACGTAGGGACTTGTCATGATTTATGAATGAGCCAGAGCCCCTCGCTTCACTAAATAATCAAGCAAGAGGATGTCTCGGGGACCAACTCGGCAATAATTTTTAGAATTTTAGCAGACCCCAAAGTGTTCCCCATTGGTGTGTAGACATATGGAAGCAATACAAATATTAAAATCTCAATTCTGAGGAGCAATCTACTTGGTAAAGTGAATTAACTTATTTGGAACAAAAGGATTTCTTAATTAAATCCACCCAGACCAGGTCCTGCTGCCAGTTATTTGGAAAAATGTGCCAGAAGAAACATTGCACCTGTCACATCCCTGAATAACCAGAGCTGGTATCCCTTTCCTTCAACTGCACAGTCCCCACATTGGCAGCAAGACTGGCCGCTGCCCCTGTCCAATGTCCCCAATGTCCTCAAATACTTTTCACATGGCTGATTTCAAGACCTTCACTAGCCGATCATCTCCTCTGAAAATTCAGCATTTTATGAATATTCATCTTATAGTTTTCTGCTGTAAAAATGGTGTTGTCTATTTCCAAACACACGAGCCATCCAGTCCTTTATCACAGACTCTTTGGGCTCATGCACTATGAGGGTCTATGAGTTCCTGTATCTCATTGGGCTCTGCCTTAATACAAAGGGCTTGGATTTGTACACAGCAGTTTTCTCACATCAAGTTCAATTGAAACGATGGATTATGCATTTTGGTCATCAGTTCCCTGATTTCATCCTTGAGCGACTTCCAAATTCTCTGGGAGATACTCTCTCCCATCTTCATGATTTATACACATTTATTCTGCCCATTTACCCTAGAATATCCTGAGTATTGATCACTGTTTGATATAGTATTTTAAGCCTACCAATTTCAGAAAACAATTTGAGAGTGAGAATCTCATTGCCATCAACGTATGTCTTTAAACTCTTATTATACGCCAAGCACTGTGTTAGGTCCTAGGTATACCAAGAGGCTTAAGATGGGGTCTCCCTGTTCACTGGTGTACAGAACCATTAAATAAATAAATAAATGAGGCAGGGACACAGCATATGTGCATGTTGGTGGCACTGATGGTATTTCACACACACAAAGCCGTCAAAGAGGGTATGCCTGGCAGTAGAGTGGGAGAGACTTGGATGAGTTGAACAGGTAGGGATTGTGTTTCAGTTACTTTGACTTCTCAGAAAGTACAGTGCTGTGTGCCTAGTGAAAACACAATAAAATGTAAGAAGCTGGGGAGAGAACATGGTAGCAAGGAAGATGCCTTCACAGCAGGAGAAATGCTGTAAGCAAATATTTAAAGGAATAGGTATAAGTTTTGCTATGTATTTGGGTTACAAAGGGTCAATACATTTAGACACAGATTTTTCTGGCCAGATACAAGATGACCTTGAAGGGAGAGACTGGAGAGAGACTGTAGATCATGTGCACCACCGTATCTTCTTCAGCTGGGATGTCAGTATTTGGCAGTCTCCTCAATGTTTGTTCATACTTTTCATTTAAACATTTTTTTGTGTTGTCAAATAATAAAACCACATATAGGCACATGAGAGCAAATATATTTCTCAGGATGTTTATAATGGTTCTCTCTTTTCTTCTCTCACACTCGAATAAGCTTTTGATATAGATATTAATTTCATAGTTGGCCATTATTAAAAGTCAATTAAGAACTTAGCATGCCCCAAGTCCTGCTGCTGATTTAGTGGAGAACACCAGTGCAAAAGCAAGTGCCCACACGTCACAGATGGAGAAAAGTAAGGGGGAGAGAGAAATGCAGAGGCTTAAATAAGACCTTGAAAACGCCACCTGAGTTTTCTCTAGCAGATATTTTATCCCAACTTTGAAAGGCATTATCTAGAATCTTGCAGCCCCATTGCAACCATTTGCCCACACTTCCTTGCTCAGACACTTTAATTTGTGGGCTACCCCTTGGGTATTAGTGGGAAATATATGGACATCAAACCTGGGATTAGAACAGGCAACTAAAGGCTCTAGAAACTCAACATTTCCTGTTCATCAACCCAGAGGTTCTGTCCTAACCTCTTTTGTTGGTCTTAGATGCTCTTATTTCTGGATGAAGCTCTGCAAACAAGGGCACAGGGAACCAGTGGCCAATCAGCATTGCAAAAGCAACAGCTGGGCTTTCCCCAGCTCCAGCAGGCTCCCTCCAGCCCTCTGATTCCGAACTTAGCCCTTGAAAGTTCCTGACTGATGTCCATCTGTTTTCCCTTCTTAACACGAAAATTGGCTTAGATGTTTCAGAGAACTTCCCCACATGGGGTCCAGCCTCTTTAAGGAGTAAATGTGCTCACACATTTACACATGTGACATTGAAACACATCACATGGACAGGGAGTCAACATGTAGCTTTCAAGATTAATATTCATGAGGACACCTTCTAGGCAGAACAGATGTTCGCAGTCCCCTACAAACTGGTTGCATTTGTAACGGGATAGGATCCAGCAGCTGATATCAAAATAAGGAGGATGATGTGCTCAAAATTAATTCTCCCAAATCCAGTGCCATTAAATTATTCTTATTGTTAAGGTACTTAATGATTCACAGTAACCTCGACTTATGATTACATTTTTGATATAACCATTTGTTACACTTTGCAGACACTCATCTTAGATTAGGAGAAATCAAAGTTAATATCTCATCTGTGACACATAACAAAACATTAGGGTTTTCTAAAAACATAAACATGTTGAATTATGGGACCCAGATAATAGAGACTGAGCAAAATAGATCTTTTCGCACATGCTTTATTAATTTAGTTTTTAGCTACCATGTAGAAGTTTTGTTTGCGTTTCATTATCACCATTACTTTCTTATATAGATTATTTCAGCTTTGAAATCAACAGAGATTCTGTGACTCTGACAGATGATTAAAGCCCTAAGATACTCAGTTTCCTCCTTTGTAGAGTGGGAGTAATAAGAGTATTTAACTCATGTGATCCGTAAAGGAAAAATCCTTAAAAACGAGAACGTATCACAGTCTCCCACAGGTCTTATTAAGACACAGCTTGCTGGGCCTCAGCAGTAGAATTTAACCAGTAGGTCTTGAGTGGGACTAAGGATTGGCATTTGTAACATAATCCCATATGTTGTTAATGCTGCCAGGCTGCTGGTTGGGGACCTCACTTTGAGAATCACTGTGTAAGCTTCACAAGTACTAAAGCAAGCAAGGAACTTTCAACAATGCTATAAAAGTAAGATCACCCTTAAATGTAGGTGCGTGCGATACATCTGGTGAAGATGCCCAGAGGACCCAGGTCTCCAGGGTTCCCTCTTTGGAGCTTTGTATATGGAAAGGAAAGCAAGCTTAATAAGTCAGACTCTTTTTTCATTATTTTATGTTTTTTTAATAAACTAAATGCCCGGTGGAGAGGGTAGGTTTTCTTTGCAGTTACAAGCAAAGACAGTTACCGAAGTAGGCTCATTAAAGACAATGAGCCCAGAATCCTGGTAGCAGACAGAGGAGCCAGAGGAAGAGCCCGGGGGAGTTACTGACGCCTACGGAAAAGAACTCTTGGCCAAAACTGAAGCCGAGATGCCTACTTGTCTCGAGCCAAGTGGAAAGATTCCAGGGGCCTCAACAAAAGCCCCTCAAGTATTAAAAAGAAACCACAAGTTTAAAGGAAAGCAGGCTTTATTGAGTTTATTATTATAGATAAAAATTGATATAAAAAATAATAGAATAACCATGAGTTTCTATTCTAGGCTTTAAGTTTTATGGGCTTTAATGTTAATTTCAAATAAAGGTACCTGTTAAGGGTGGACCATCAAGTGATGCTAACGAAAGTAGAGGATGCAAGCGAAATATGGGTTTGAGCTCCAGGCTGGGTGCAGTGAGCCTCAGGAGTGTGAGGTTGCTGTGAGCTAAGCTGATGCCACAGCACTCAAGCCTGGGCAACAGAGTGAGAATCTCAAATAACAAACAAACAAAGTAAAGAACAGTGTAAGTTCAAGTTGACCTGGCATTTCCCACCTCTAACCAACGGCTCTTGTTCAAGTGGGAGAGCATCTTTTTCCACTGCCTTGTAACCAAATGGCCCTGGTAGCTCTTAGAATTGCAGATAGAGTGGATATCTGATGCCACAGAGTTTGTCTAGTACCATACGCTCACGTTGAAACTAATTCTTTAATTTCATGACTCAAGAACTTTTTCGAAATTAATTCAGAAGCCCATAGGAAAAACAGTGGCTTTTTCCCCCTGCACAGTATTGGAAGCACAGAGAGGAAGTCATAACAAGTGGGCTGGAGGTATTTTGAACTGAGTGCCATAGGTGCTTTTTTGTGTGTGGGAAGAGAGAGATGTACTTGCAAAAATATTTTCCAAGGAATCATGAACCTCAAACATCTTGTCTTATTGATTATAATTTAGGGTCTCGGGCATCTGTTAGTCACATTCTGCATGCACTAAATTAATGTGGCTTCAAGAGTAGACTGGAGAAATGCCCTGTCAGAGGTAAGATAAATGTATAGGCAGGTACCCCAGGAGAGAATACGCGCAGATGGGTACGAGGATGAGGACTCGGAGTTTCTGACTTGTCAGTAGAATAAGTGCTATGAGTTGTTTTCCCAGAAGCTATTGTGATTTCACCATGATTTAGCCACATTTCTGTCCTATCTGTCTGCATTTACGGCATGCTGCAACAACAGAGGGCCAGAGTTCCACTAATGGACTATAAAACAAAATACAAAGAACTGACGAAATCAGGAACCGGAGGCAGGGCCTGGGCGAGCTGGCGTTGTGTGTAACATCTCAGGTGTGTGTGGCACCTTCCTTGAATATGAAGGCATTTGAGTCTAGATGAGGGAAAGGGAAACTCCGTGTAGGTGCAGGTGACTGTGACCGAAGTATGTGCTCACCTAAGGGGGTGGGGACACCTTCTGCCTTGGTTTCCCATGCCCGCACATCCTCCAGGCCTTCCTCATCCAGTGTGTATTTCTGCAAGAGCTCATGTTGTGTTCCAGATATGTTGTTGATGGAAGTGCTGTAAGAACATAGAATTGTAAACTATATAGGTTTGTACAGAGAAAGAACCAAGCTATAGCATAATAAGCCACCTTATAAACAGTTAATTTAAAAGATGAAATTGTATATAAAAGTAGCACATCGTACCCCATGATTGCATTAATGTACACAGCTATGATTTAATTAAAAAAAAATGACCTTTGCCAGACAAGCTCTACTCAGGAATTCAGACCCTACTCCATCAAGCTGGTTTCCCCTACACTGCTCATACTGTGAAATGCTACAGCTGCCCTGTGGCTGTGATAGGCAAATGCTTTTGCAGAGACTCACAGCTGATAACCCATCACTCCGATCGGCGGAGTTCTGGTCGTCTTCTCTCACACACATCTCTGGAGATTTAACCTACTGTTAACAATTCCTTCACACACCTCTCCCTCATGCCACACAAAATGTTGGAGTGCTCTCCTTCAGATGGATTTGTCACCTAATGAATAATTTCTGAAACAATTAAATGACAACTCAATAAATGGCTTTGTCAATTTTGAATAACGGAAAGCCAAATTATCATGTTAGAAAATGCAAACTCTTTCTTTTTATAACATTGTAGAGAAGTTCTAAAAATAACTGCATAGTTCAAAGAATTTTTGACGTATTTAAGTTTGCAAAAATCATTAAGAATATCGTATACACTTATTTTTTGGAAAATTGAAACCTCATACATTGCCTTATGTAAATGTAAAGATATGAATAAAAGTTCTCATGTTTTTAGAATGTGATCTTACTATTTAAACTCAAGCTTATACATTATTTTAACATATAAATGTATGTATAAACATATATACATTTGTAAGTATTAAAGATTTACATCATATGAATTTATATTGATAGATTTAAATACAGTAAGTCCTTACTTAGTATTATCAATAGATTCTTAGAAATTGTGCCTTTAAGTCAGAGATGTCCAACCTTTGTTTTTTTAATCTGCTGCGTGTTGGAAGAGTAAGAGTTGTCTTGGCCATGCATTAAATACACAAACACTAAGGAAAGCTGACAAGCAAAATAAAAGTTCCTGCATACTCTTCTTCATGATATCCGACACCACACGAAACAAGAAACGTCCTCACCAAGTCAACATGGGGATGCAAGTTGGACACCCCGGCTTTAAGGGCAACTAAGAAAATCAGGGCCTCAACTATTGTTGGTTCCTTCAAAATCCTTCTGATAAGAAAAATTTTTGTCTTTTTTTTTTGTATTTTTTTTTTTTTTTATTAAATCATAGCTGTATACATTAGTGCAATCATGGGGCACAATGTGCTGGTTTTATATACAATCTGAAATATTTTCATTGAACATAGCCTTCATGGCATTTTCTTAGTTATGGTGTTCAGATCTTTCTCTTCTGCATTTAGTAAGTTTCACCTGTACCCTTCTAAGATCAACCATAGGTGTGATCCCACCAATTACCCTCCATCCACCCATCCTCTCCCCTCCCCTCCCTTGCCCCTTTCCCCATATTCTTGTGCTGTAATTGGGTTATAGCCTTCATATGAAAGCTATAAATTAGTTTCATAGTAAGACTGAGTACATTGGCTACTTTTCCTTCCATTCTTGAGATACTTTGCTAAGAAGAATATGTTCCAGCTCCATCAATGTAAACATGAAATAGGTAAAGTCATTTTATTTAAAGGTGCAGTTTGCAAGAACCTATCGATAGCATTGAGGACTTACTGTATACATATTTGTATATGTGTTTGTATACTGATAATACATTAGAGGACTATGGCATTTGCATTTGTATTTGTATTTATGTAAATATATATATGTATATATATGTATACATATATGTCTTTTATTTATTTATTTATTTATTTATTTATTTATTTACTTATTTTTGTTATTGTTGTTGTAGTTTTTGGCCAGGGCTGGGTTTGAATCCGCCACCTCTGGTATATGGAGCTGGCGCCCTACTCCTTGAGCCACAGGGGGCACCGCCCTACATATATATCTTTAAATTTCAATGTGCTCAGTCTTCATTTTTTCTTAACTCTAAATTCTGACTGTTCATACATTTTGCCTTTCAGTAGTTATTAGAGTATTTAGAAAACTTTTTCTCTACTTTTGTATTCTTTTGTATTGAAATTACAAATCAATAATAGTAACGATGGCTTATCCCAATCACTGTAAGGTTCGGTTATTAATTGCTAGTGCCTTACTGGATTGCAGGAAATAAAAGGAGACACAATAGTACTTTATATGAGCCTGTGCCTTCCCCTGTGGGCATGGACTGCATCCAGAAATCAGTAATTCTGACCCACGCCACAAAGACGTGACAATCAATCTGGAGTCTAACATTTAGCAGTGGAAGTGACATCAACTTTCCTAATAAGGAACAACAAAACTTCACAAATTACTTCTTGTCCACATGAAATTAATGTTAATAAGGATGTGGAGTTTGGTCTACCTATGAATCAGAGGTGCTATTGGATGAGATTGCAAATAAGATTTTTGTTGTTGTTTGTTTTGTCTTTTATTCCCTGAATCTATCTTTCAAGTACAGTAGAAACAATGTTACTAGTTACCACCAGAAGCCACATGTGTGCTGAAGGCTTGTATAAACTCAACCCTACACAGAAGAGATTATTCCAACTTAAAGACGGGGTCACCGGGTCCCGGTACGAATCATAAACCCAGCAGCATGATGACTAGCAGGGCTCAGATTTGACAAAAGGGCATCTGGACCCTAAGCCCTTGTCTTTCCCACTACACAAGACTCATTCATAATAAATAAAAACACTGCCTACTGGCAAATACAGATATGCCAGCTGCTTTACTCTAAAAACTAACAGTCACGATTCTTTGAGACAGTCATAATTCTATGCTTTTTCTACTCAGCGTGAACCCCAGATGAAGGAACATATTGAGAATTTGTTGAGTGTATTATTCTGTGGTTCAATGACTTGTATGATTTCCTTATTTAAATGAGAAGAAAGAAGCAAAAGAAAATTAATGCATTTTAGAAATAATTGGGCACCACTTATCAGATTACTTGGTGGACTGGAGACTAAAAAGGATAGTAGACTCTGAATTAATTTTTCTTCCAGTTAGAAGGATCTTTGTTTATCCAAGAAGAGATAGGGCTGATGGTTACCTGTAACTGTCCTCCCTGGATTTAGATAAGAAAATGATGGGGAAGGTGGATTTTTTCATTGAAACTGGATCAAGATTATAGTGTTTAATTTGAGTCACATTTAATTTAAATGTACTTAATAAGTCTCCTTTATGAACAGATTTGGTGCATGAACTTTGGATTTAGGCAAATCTGACTTTGAATCCCTGCCACTTACTGATCATGTCACCCTGGGCAGCATTTCCTATCTCTGGGCCTTAGAGTTCACATCTGTAAAATGTTTATAAAACTATCTCCCAAAGATATGAGGTGATCTGAGTAGATTCCCAATGTTCCTGACATATACTAAGTACTCACATTTAAGGATATTGAACCATTATTTAAGGAAAGCTTGAATGTTGACCAAGACTTTGTCAGAATCCCAAAGGGAACCTCTCTTCCCTCACAGGTGAAGTGATAACTATTTTCAAAATAACCCTGCACATGCTTCTGGAGGTATTGTCCTAACACAGTGGCCTTTGCAAATTCCAGAGGCACAGCACGCTGGTGCCTGCTGGTAGGAGAGGGAAGCACGGCCTCTGTAGCTCCTGAAGAGTTGGACATTCCCCTGTTGAAGTGGTGCTGCTCACACTGCTCTCAGGGCAGATGAAGCATCTACCATCCTACCAAAGAACAGGAAAGAAACTGCAAGTGGGTCTGGAAACACAGAAAACCACCTACAGGGCCAGCAATTTAATACTGACCATATCTTAAGCCCCTTGCATTGGCTTCAAGTCAGTTCCTAGGAAAATCATTTAAGTATAACCTTCAGAAAAACAGAACAAACAAACAACAATAACAGCAAACTAAGGACTTAGTTGAAGGTGGAAGGCTATGTCATGCATCTTCCTGGAGGGCCCAAATTTCAGGAACTGTTTAGCAACATCTCATCTTGCACCACTGGGTACCGGCAGAGCTACTGTGCATTCATCTGAGAATGGGCTAACTAGCCAGTCACAATGGGTCTGGCAAAATTCTGACATTTGGTTGATTTTCAGACGTATAAGCTTGTTTTACAATTTGTTTTACTGCTCATATAAATTCCTTAACCTCCTTCCACTAAATAAAGATATTATCTAACAAAGATTCCCATGTAAGCAAACATATCGTTACCCAAAAACTCACATGGCAACAGAGTTTGGAACAACATGCAAGAGATAAATCCCAAGGAAAGGATGCCAAATGGCAAAGAGAGGTCAGAGAAGTAACAGATTGTGAACCTAGAAGGGTCTGGGAGGTCCTTCAGGCGCCATCTCCAGAATCATCCCCATCTTCCAAGACTTAAACTTTCAAGAGATGTTACCAAGTACAAATATCACAAGATTTGAAGCGAGGAATCCATGTCACAGCTCTGATCCAATCCTTATTGCCCTGTGCATTTCAAAAACCACTTAATCCCTCTGAACTGTCAGGCTGTATGTTATTCAAATGCATATGCATATCAAGCCCTTGATAGGTTCTAACTTCAAGTAATCTAATGCTACATCATTTTTAACCAATATTAGCTAAGCAGGTATTGTGACCAGTCACAAGATTGAGTGTTGGAAAAAATAGATCCTTTCCCAGAAAATAGCAGAAATGTCCTCAGTTTGGCTGACACACAGGCTGTGCGTTGGGACTTAAGAGATAAGGCTGGATAGATGTATTGGCTGATAGAACTTCTGACTTGCTCAGGAAAGTATATTGCTGACACCTGTAGCTTGCTGCGGTGTAATGATTAATTGAACCTGTTTTCATGATCAAACATGGTTGGTTTAGTTAATGAATTATATGATCAGTGTCCTCCTGTGGTCTATCAATTCAAAGTGAGCAAATTACAATTGACTTGGAAGGAGAAAACTAAGGAAAGACAGTACCTTGGGAGTATGTGTCTCTAGAGGCTGGGTCAGGCTGTTAGTTGATGTGGGATGATCCTTTCTCCAAGGTTTATTCAGGAAGTGATGAGAATTTTTTTTTAACTTTAAAGTTTAAGCTTGATGAAAGAATGACACATAAAACTTTGATGGTAAGCCTTCAGCGGTTTTCTAAGTTCATGGTCTTTGGAAATGTGCATGACATCAGAGTGTGAGATAATGCAGTGAGTATCAAAACCCTAATTGCTAAGAAGCCCTATAGGTGGCTTGTGAAGATAATCAAGGGAGGAGCTCACCTGTTTCAAAAAATTTTATCAGATATAAAATTAGTCTGTTTGGGGCTCGGTCCATTAGCATGTGGATCAGGAAATAATAAGAGAAGAATGTACTTAGTCTTAAAACTTCAGAGTAATAAAGTCACATCTCTAATCAATGCAAGTGTTTGCAGGATTAAACCCTCTTTTCCTGGTCTCTTTCAAACTGGTGCATAAGTAGAATTGTTGCAGAGGGTCGAAGAGTATCCACATAACACAAAACTCATGTGCACACAAAAGCTTAGACTGTGACTTTATTTGGAAATAGGGTCTTTGCTAATGCAGGATAGTTAAGAATCTCAAGGTGACATGATCCTGGAATTAGCGCAGGCTCTACTAGCAAGGGTTATGTCCTTATCAAGAGAGGAAAAGATAGAGTCACACAGGAAAGGTCTTACAAAGAAGGAGGCAGAGACTGGAGTGATGCCTCTCAAACCAAGGAACCCCAGAGACTGCCAAGAGCACCAGAAGCCAGGACGAGGCAGGGAAGGACACCTCGTCCAGAGAACCTCCAGAGAGCTCTGGGCCTCTGCTTTTGGACTTCTGGCCTCCTGAACAGGAGAGAATTATTTTCTTTTGTTTGAAGCCACTTGGTTTGTGTTAATCTTTTATGGAAACTCTTGGATACAGAGCCACTCTGTGTATTATTTAGTTGATGATCTCCACTGTGGCTGCACATGTAACTCTCAGCTCCTCTGCTGGAGTGTGCAGGGCATACATCAGACTGTGTGCAACTTCTCGCATTCCTCCAAGGCACCCAGTACAAAGCCATCTCAGGCTCAGCACATCCCTCACCTGCTGGGCACCGTCATGCTCCTGCATCTGCAGCCTGTACCTGCAGTATTACCTTCACCTGGCATTGCCTTTAGTCCCCAGCACCCTCTCAACATATGCATCTCCACCTCTGGAATTCTCCCTCGTCTTAATAAGATCCAGTTCAAATCGAATCCCAGGCCCAAAGCAACACTTCCCCTTATTCAATTACTTCAATTCAAAGTGATCTTCTGCACATTTGTGGTCCCCTTCTACCCTACTGGGGCAATCTTAGGCCTTGTAGCAATTCTTCTCTATACTCAGTTATAATCCCTCCACATGTTTCTCCATATGAGCTAGTCTTGTCCAGGAAACTGAATAAGGTGATTTTGGAAAGCAAAGACCAGCCTCACTTTTACCCTCACCTCTCCATGTTGCCTTGTATGCAGTAAATGTTCTGTAGTAATTTGTTGACTAGTTACCCTGGCTGTCTCATTCCACAGTGATAAAACTGAAATGTGCTCTAAAATTACTTTTCCATCATTATAAATTTGACTTGAAAACCATGCAATGGATGCATTTTCTGGGGATTATCTTTTGCCCATAGCTCATTAAAGCTGCCCTTGTATAGCACAAATATTCATAGGAACAGCTAAATGTTGGCCCCCGAGTGAGAAAGGGACCCATGCAAATGGGCTGGTGAGATGACAAAGCCCACAGCAATGCAGATCTGCTGGGTGGCTCTGGAGCTGGGATATGGCCATGAAGGAGCTAAACTGCAGAAGGCAGCCCAGAGGTGTTAGGGAAAAAAGAGGGTGCAGCACCCCATTAATGTGTTCCCAGCAAACAATTTTCAAAGATTAGCTACATAACAATGCCCCTAGAATATGCCCTTTTTACATGACCAAAGATGATCTAACAGGCTTTTCCAAACAGTAATTGTTGGATTGATGACACTGCTGAGGAAAGAGGGCTCATTATACCCAATTTGGAAGACAGTGACTATGTTGCATAGATGGATTACGAGGTTGCACTTGGGCAAAAGTACGGGACAAATGTAAGATGACATTAGAGTGCCCCGTTGCCTGTCTCAGACACACAAGACATTCTCTCAGCCTTCATTAGTTGAAGACTATGAAATAATGCTGCAAGTTTAAAAGTACAAGTTCAAATTAGAGCCAGCTGTGGACTACATTGGAAGAAGCGTTTGGTCAGCAGGCCGATACCCCATGCCTCAGGAAGATGGGACGTTGAGACTATTCTATCATGCTGCTCTATAAAAGAAGAACTCACTGGATAAAAAGTAGCATTTTGGCAAAGATATCCTATTGGTTGCCTTCTAAGATTCACACCTTTCCTATAATAATACACACATGCATCGGTGTTCATGTGACGTTAAACAATCTTAACTAATTGAAAACGTGTGTAACTATAACCAGTAATACTCCCAACCAGCACAGCTTAAGGTATTTTACAGTAGAAAACATTATGGATAAGATAGAGATAAATCTGTATTTTTAAAAGGGAAAGTTTGTTCAGAACTAGAGTAAGAGCTGTATACTGAAATCACAACTCCACCCTACGCAGGACGTGTGGAATCCCTGTCCATTGACACGGCCGCATGTAAATAGCACACAAGCCATATGTGTTACACACACAAGGATGGAGTCCAATTTTCACATCTTAAATAATGGACAAACAACCATATTTACTGAAGAATATATCCCCTTTCAATATATTGTTTTAAAAATGACCTTAAGAGATATAGTCATTTTTATTTATTTATTCTTCTGTGAAAAATATCTCAAATTTTATAATAAAATAAGAAAGAGCAAAGAGTTCAAAGTATCAGAAATACCTTTACAGCAACTGAAAAATTGAAACAGTCATTCTTAAAAGTGAAGCATGTGGGGATCACGGATGGCACACTTCAGAGAGGGCCGTGCCGTTCAGTTCGTTCCCTCGGTTGGGACTTATTTAAATATGGAGGTCTCAAAAGTAGAGGTATCTTCCCTGCATAAAGCCATACAACCAAGTCCTCCCTAGCCCAACTCCCAACAATTTCCCCTCTCAGCAGAATTAATCACCTAAGTGTTTTCCTACTACCGCCCCATGAAGGAGACATAACCCTCTATTTCAATAATCTTTTCATTTCTTTCCCTTTTCCCCAAAGTGAGAGCTTTGAGAGAAGGCAGGAGCCGTGGCTTACATAAAAGTATTGATAACGATTGAGGAAAATGATAGTAAAACAAGAAGCATTATCTGCGTCAACAGCATTCCCCCATTCCTGCCTCACTTGAATCCATCTCATTCCGCCCCACACCCGCAGCGTCCAGGTGGGTGCAGGGGGGAGTCCCACCTGCCTGCAGCCTGCTGCAGCGTCTGCCCTGTAACCAGGCCACTCTCTCTACCTGGGAGATACAGTCAAGTTGCTATTTCTGCGGTGACATTTCCCTCTTTTTTGGCTGTCAGAACTGGAGGCTGTTCAGTTCCCAGTCCTCGTGCTCTAGAATAAAGAGGAAAAAAGATGCTGTGTATGTAGTTGAAGGGTGCAGCTTCAGCCCGAGCAAGGTTTTTTGTTTTTACTTGAAATGGTCAGATTTAGCAACTACAACCCTTACTTTCATTATAATCACGATCGCTACTCATTAGTTATTTGTCATCCACCTCATTCTAAACAAGAGTAAGATGTCTTTTTTTTAACAAAGGTATATAATACAAAAGTATGAACTAAATCAGTGAGCAAATAGTAGAAAAGAGGAAACAACTATACACAAACAAAATACATCCAGTGGGAGGCTAATAAAACAGATTAGATTGAATTCCTAATATGCTTTCAGATGACATTATCTTTGCTAACACTGCTATTGCAGACTGAAATGCCAACAGCACTCTGCAAACTAAAGAAATAAAGATAGAAATATTAGCAATTTAGCCCTGTGTCCGCTAGTGATTCTAAGTACTGACTAGATACTTTGCAATCCTTGAAAAGACACCAGGTTTTTGTGGATGGAGGATAGCTGGAATTTTCCCTCCAACCTTCTCTGAAGCAGCGGCGATGGGGAAGCTACTCTTCATCTGTCAAGGGCTGGCCAGGGGCTCCAGATCAGTAGACAGGGCTGGCCTTGTCAGGTAAAACTCTCATTCCAGAAGTTTCACCTAGTTTGAAGCTCCTTATTTCTAAAATTTACAAAACATGAGTCATATGGATTTATCTACTAGTAAGTACATCCTCAAGGTTCTCTAAAAGTAAAAATTCGAAGACCATGCCTTTGCCTCTTACCAAAATAAGTGTTTTCATGACCGAACCGGCTTGGCAATCCTGGACAATTTTTCAGTTAACACCTCCTGGTGGGGATTCTGTTTTGTTGTTGTTGTTTTTCAGATGGAGTCTCATTCTGCCACCCTGGGTAGAAAGCTGTGGTATCATAGCTGATAGCTACCTTGAACTCTTGGGCTCAAGCAATTCTCTCACCTCAGCCTCCCAAGTAACTGGAACTACTAGTGACCATCACAATGCCCAGTTAGGTTTTTTTTGTTTTTTTTTCTTGAGATGGGGGAGGGGGAGGTCTCAATCTTACTCAGGCTAGTCTCGAACTGCTGGGCTCAGGAGATCTATTTGCCTCAGGCTCCCAGAATGCTGGGACTACAGGCATGAGCCACATGCCCATCCCTCCGGCCAATTTTTCAAAGATCACACTTGCCTTAGAGCAGCAGTTCTCAACCTGTGGGTCGTGACCCACAGGAACTGTATTAAAGAGCTACAGAATTAGGAAGGTTGAGAACTACTGCCTTCCAGGCTCACCACTCTCTACTGATACCCTTTGGTATATGAAAAATATATCCAAAGTCTTGTAGGCACAGTGAAGGCGAGAGAGCATGGGGTATAAATCCACAAAGCCCTGGCTGAGTCTCAGCTCCACAACAGCTAAATCTCCTGTGCCATGGCCTGGTCATCTACCCTTTCCCCTGCTCACTTTTTTTCTATAAAATGCAGATAACAGTGTTGCTAATGTCAGATCACAAGGGATTAGGGGTCGGGTATATAAGGTATCTTTTGCATGGTAGGAGATAATCTAATGTACATCATTCCCTACTAGGGCCTTACATGAGCTCATTTTGCAATACCTGGGAAGAGAATGTTCTCAACCTGTACATGCCTGGAAATGGAAATCAGACTCCCCTTGAGAATTTCCTTGGTGCTCAAACCATGGCTGTTGATAACAGACCATGTAAATATTTGAGCATATTCTTTCAAGTTATGAGACTAATTGGACTTTTCCGATAAACAACACAGAAATCATCCTCTGGTTGCAAGTCTTTGAGTAAATGATGCACTGTCCAAACCTACACAGACAGACACACAAACACCCTCCACCCCCAGTCACCATGGCCACTCTCAGGATAAGGTTCCAAGACACCAGAACTGGGAGGCCATGTGAATATGGATAGCCAGAGGGTCAGCCCCATCAGGGTTCTTTGGGAAAACTCCAGAATCAGATATCTGAGAGATGAAATATCTGCTCCACTGCCAAAAGGCCAGAAGCAAAACTGAAAGTCAGGTTGTCAAACGGAGGGCTCAGGCCAGAGTGGGGTGTAATGGAATGAGACCAAGTCTGCTCCGAGGTAGGAGGATCCTGGCTGGTCTCCAAACATCTGCAGTGGTTTTTGGAGCTACTCAAACGCCAGAGGCAAAGCAGGCCATCGGAGAGCCAAAGGCGTTCGTGTTCATTTATTCGCGATCCTCATTATCCTGGAATCTTCGTCTAATACTTTTGTGTCTTCCTGTGTGTCTGAGGCTGTGCCCGTGTGACTGGGTGTGTGTTTGGGATACGGTCATCCTTCTCCGGAGTGAGTGTGCTTTGTGCTGAAGGCCACGTGGAGCGTAACACAGACTTCCTGAGATACGACCAGGCGACTGTTCTACAGTAAATGGTGTTGCTAGAGGACCCAGGACACTTTGGCTGAAAACACGTAAATTCATTGTTTTAGGAATGTAAGTTTTCAGACAAGACTGCCCAGCCTGTCTTCCATCATCCTTTTACCCCCTTGGCACCAAAGGCCGTGAATAAAGCTCCCACTGTGTGCTGCTCTGCCACCATGAATGCCGCAGGCCATACCTTTCCTGTGCGGCTCATCAACAGCCCCCTGCCTTCTCCCTCAGCGTCTATGTCACCTCCTGCCTCCACGAAGGTCCCAGTGGATGGCAGAGCAACTCTGCACACTCTGCTGACACTAATAACAGCCCACTGGCCACGCCATTGGGTTTATTGTGCCCCCTCATGAGCCTGGAGTGCAAAGGGTCCTCACTTTAACATCATCATTTCTGTTCTGATCAATCACTATCCTTCAGATCTGCCATTCTTAGAACCTAAAAAATTCTAGCTAAAAGGAAGGATTTTTGCCAGTGCTTTCTGGAACCATTCAGAGCTGAAAGAACAAGGGTACCGAGGGCAGCATGGCTGGCAGAGATTACAGCAAGGTAGGGCAGAGAGAAGGCCCTCTGGCAAGGCTTTGGAATAGGGATGCAGAGAAAGAAACTAATTCATGGGTACAGGATCCCGACATGAAATTGTAGCTGGTGCTGCGTGTGTGCTCCTGGCTTATCTAGGTGACAGAAGGCTGGGGTGGGAGCTGGGGACGTGTCCTCTGCTCCGGCAGCTCTGGCTGGACTACACAAAATTAATGGGCCTTCACGTTTCCATTTGCAGCATGAGAATGGTAAAAAGAACAGAGTCAGTCAGTCAGGTTAAGGGTCATTGCAAAGTCAAACCTCTGAGTGGATTTCCAGTGGCCTCAAAGAGACAAACGGCAAAGTCCTGAACATGTTACCTGTTGACATCTCAGCTCCCACTAGGGCTGTGCTTACAAGTTTGCCCCTGGGCGACCAAGATGAGGCTTCCATCCCCATTAGCTCTGTGGCTTTGGGCGAGTTGCTTAATCTCAAAAAGCTTAGTCTCTTCATTCACAAAAAGAAACACGTAGAATGATTGCCCTCATAAGATTGTTATATCAAGCCTTACTCCTTGTACGTAGTAAAGGTACAACCAGTGGCCACAGAGATGACTTTTGTCTACAGAACTGGATGGGGGTTCAAGGCATCTTGGCCCAGTATCATCACACCAGCTAACCAGTTAGCATGTGATCATTTCTACATGATTAGAAATGACCATATGTAAGAATGAAATTGACATGTTATTAAACCAGTGGGTGAAATCAACCACTTGGCATTTATAGATAAAATACCAATTTCTTTACAGACTTTTTAGAAACCGATTTGGCTCTATTTGGCTCTGGGAGAAGAGTTAAATTTCAGTTTCAAAAAAAAAATAAGTTGGGCAGCCCTCAGTATGATTTATGAATAGGTCTCTGATGCCTAAAATCTCATTTTCTTTAGTGCATTTGTCAAAAGATTTCCCCACATGCCTCGAATTGGACGTGGTTGGTATAACCCCCCAGACTCTCACACGGTGCGGGGGATCTTCATTGATGCTTTCTCTTGACAGGTCTTAGGATGATCGCGCTGATGTGTTGGTGTTCTCCCTTTAACTCTTGCACTATGAACTCTCTATCATGTTTTACCACGCTGCATATTAATGCTCGGGTCTTCACGTACAGATGGACTGAAAGCATAAAACTCAGCTCCGTCAGCCAATTAGGATTCATCTGACAAGCGACACTTTGTCTTTTGTGTGCTAATCTGAGAATGGTGAAAAGACAGCATCTTGTTTGCCTTCCCAAAAATACACCCCCACAGAATAGAAATTACATACGCTTTTGCTGGCTTAAGCATATATAGATTTATTATATGGGGAAGATAGATGAGAGGGTTTTTTTTTTTTAACATGCTGAGAAGGCTTTGAAATTATTTACTGTTCTCATTATCATTAGGAAGCAGGCGTTATCCGATCTCTCTCTCTCTCCGGTTTTTTATGGCGAAACTCCATTATAAGATTCGTAATGTTTAAACATGGCCCGTCCCTGCTTGGAATACACATATGGCAGGGGATGTCGCATAGCCTTCTCCAAAGGATCCTTGGAAAGTTGAGAAAATGCTTTCTAAAAGAAAGTGAACACTGAGCCCTGAACTAAGCAGATACTGCTTAGAAGAATATTTAGAAAGAAATGACTGCTGAATTTATGCGGTGTGAACATTTGAAGTAAAAATTCAAATCCTCACCTTTGAGGTCATGGTGATTAATTTCCATTCCAAATGTAACTCTTCTTATAGGCAAGGAAACCAGTAAATATTCCCAGGTGACCAACAACGCCGTGAGCTGTTGGCAGAATTAATAAAGCTGTCAGGATTTCTTTGGGATACCGCACGTCTCCCTGGATGTCATTTAATTGTGAAGTGTAAATATGCATATGGCATGTCGGGAAGACAAAATGTATTAGTCTTTAGGGTTTCCGCTCCTGTTTCTGTACTCATTTATCAATTTTGATTAAGTTAAGGGAGAACATTTTGATACAAAAATATATAAAATTTAGGTAGTTTTGTAGGAGAAAGACTTGCTTTGTTTATGTAGCATCAGTATCTAGGGAGAAATATATATTTTTCTAATACGTAACTTTGGATAATATAAAATGTTCTGTATATAAGATTATGTTCACAGCTTGGGAGAATTGGGGGGAAATACTCCTGGCAAGAACACTGTTTTTAAGAAGGGAAAGTTGAAAATCCAGGAGCAGAGGGAAAACATAATGCAACTTTGCATTTCTCGCATTTTAAAATATGCAGCTTCTCAGGCTGACTCACAATCCAAGTGAGACCCCTCTCAGCAGAGTCTGAGTACGTTGGGGGGGGGTGTTATATGGATTTAATGAGAAAGCTATGGTTATGTCAGGATCAAGCTCAATGCTTCAAAGCAATGCTTTCACTACCAGTGAGACACATTTAGAAGTGTCCTTTTCTGTGTGAACTTGGGACTGTCTTTAAACTGATATATATCAGCAGAGACAAGAATGAGTCAGTGTTTTGTGGCTGTCCACACTGTATTTGCTTTGAAATAGTCAAGGAAGAGGACTGTCTTTTAAAAAAGAGTATATGTGTGAGTGGTTGTAATTGAACATTATGAAAACCCAAGTGTTGTGAGTTTGCTGTTGTTTTATCTTTTTCCTTCACTCTGAGTATCACTTGGGGTAGGATTATAAATTGTGTTTACTTACCAGTCAGCATATGCTCTGTGTCCTGGCAGATATTATAAAATTAAATTCAAGAAAAAAGTAGTATTATTATCCCTATTTTTGAGATGAAAATATTGTGATTCATAGTTACTAAGATGTCTAACATATAGACTCCTAGCCACATTAGGAAGCAGCCTTTCCTGGGAACGGTGGGGCTAGGAAGACAATTGTCAATAGAGGCCCACCTACCACATGCTTACATTCACACTGGCTGTTCCTTTATATTCTACTCCTTTGTTAACACGGATACATTCACCACAAAGTCAAAGTCTAGGGTGGAATCAGAACAGGTGGTACACCTACCCATTCAGCCCCTGCCTCCATCCCTTGCACCATGAGGGGCCAAAGTAACATTTCCAGTACACACACCTCTATCCCACTGATAGGAATCAGAAGGCTTTGGGCAGGGACAGTGAAAATGGGGCACTGGAGAAGAAAGGGGAGAGGGGGTTGGGCATAGTCAGCAAACCAGGAAAATCCCCACCAGGCAGTTTCATAACCACCACAGAGTGCTCTCATGACTTATGCAGCCATTGGTCCCTAGCTATTGCTGGGCAAGACAGGACAGGGAGAAGGAAACCCCCACCCCAAGGGGATTGGGACAATAAAGGCCAATCATCAGCAGTCAGCCACAACCACTAGATTTAAAGGAACCAATCAGTGTAAGCCACCTAGTTTTAAAAGAACCAATCAGTGTTTGCCAGCAAGTTTGGGTGAGCAGATAAGGCTTAAAAGCCCCTATATAACAGAGCAGCAGTGGCAACCCTTTCTGGACCCCTTCCTTTGTACTGGAGGCTTTCCTATCTGTACACTACAAACTATCACTTTCTCTTACTTGTGGTTGTTGAATTCATTCTTAGATTCGTGAGACCAAGAATCTAGCAAGAAGAAGAGAAATATCACCATGAGATATTTCACCAAGAAATATCACCAAGAGAAATATCACACTGGACTTGTGGCTTGGCCCATTTCCCTGGGAGAGTCCTTTGCAGGTCCAAGAAGTAGAATTCCGAGGACTGGGCCCTGGAACACCGTCTAGACTGGAGTGTGAGGGGTGGGATTGGCAGGATCCAAGTGAGCTCATTAAGGGGCCTGGGGTGAGGGACAGGGGAAACAAAAGAAAAACAAGAGCCAGGGCAGGGCCCTTTAAAGGAAGGAGCCCAGGAGGGTCCTCCTACGTTGGCCTAACAGAAATACAACAGCTTGGGAGTTGGCCATTGAAAGGAATTAAATTCAAATCAAGATGAAATTCAATCAAGACCAGGGAACTTCAAAACTGATATTTTATCCACTCTACTGATTTCTTAGTGTTTGAAACAAAAACATCAGAAAAAATAAAAATGTGAATCTGACTCCCTATTTCAGGGATCCTTTTCATAGAAACAAAATCAAAGATTTCAGGAGTCAGACTTCCGTGTAGAATCCTTGGAGCCCTTTGTGCCCTTAAGAAGTGGCCTCAGGTCCCAAATCACAGCCTCCATTTAGCTGAGCTGGATTTTTTTCTTTGGGGTCTTCCCGAATTGGGCCTCAGAGCACCCCAGGAGCCCTTATCTGCTGGTGTTGCTGAAGATAAGCTAGTCAAAGCTCTGCCCATTGCCCAGCTGTGCTTCCACTGAGTGGTGGGAGCTTTGGGAGGCTTTCTGTCTGCAGTCACTGGGAAAGCGAGGCCCTGATAACAGCCAGGGAGAAGGCTTTTTCTTGTTGGTAGTCTGAGCAGGGAAAGTGATAAGAGAGGAAAGCCTCTGCTGACTGACCCGCAAAGCAAATGCAGACTGAACAAAAGGAAGCTCCAAATATAGGAAGCTCCGAATATAGGAAGATAAGGCAGTTGCATGATGGGTAGCAGCTATAGGAGGATATCTACCCATTCAAGTCACATCTCTATCCTACAGCCTGCAATGGAATAAAATAACATTTTTTAAATGTATAATAAAAAAGTATTAAGATTTCATCTGCTAAAATAGGTCAAAACATCGAATCAGAAAAAAATAAAGTAAAAATGTAAGTCAACTAGAAAACTGACCATTGTTTGGTGAGATAGATATTCTAGTTACTCAAATCATGCTGCTGGGTGTTAATGAGGATGAACCAGTGGTGGAAGAGAGGAAGCACAATTGTAATAGTTTTTAAAAGTGTACAAGTAAATGAGATAACACTACATAATTTTTAAAAATCAGACATTAGACCTTTCGGAAGAGAACACGGTATTGATAGCACATAATGACCACGAGTCCCAGGTCACAAGAACACACCTTTGTGAGAGACTATGGTGAAGGTGAAATGACCAATGTCAAGTCCCATGTCAGGGCCGGTCAGGAGGTGAGTGTTTAGCACACCACTCTGGGATTTTGGGTATTACAACTGGAAACAGCACGGGTCACGTTTGTCCAAGAAACAGAATATTAGAGTGCTATAAGTTTTGAAGGAGGAGAATGAGAATGCCCACTGAGTGTGTGATTTGGTAATTTTAAGTTTATAAATTAAACAACTTTGTGTTTGTGTGTGTTTAAGACCAAAACAAAATGTCACCACATAAAAATTTCTTTCCTTCTCCTTTTTTATTTGTTAGTTTGAGACAGAGTCTTGCTCTGTCGCCCTGGGCGGAGTGCCATAGCTCATAGCTAACTCAAACTCTTGGGCTCAAGAGATCATCTTGCCTCAGACACCCAAGTAGCTGGGACTATAGGCACCCCCTACTAAACCCAGCTTAATTTTCTATCTTTAGTAGAGATGGGGTCTAGCTCTTCCTCAGGGTGTTCTCAAATTCCTGAGCTCTAGGAACCCATCTGCCTCAGCCTCCCAGACTGCCACCTCAAAATTTCTTACCAAAAATTTCTTACCAAAAAAGCCATATCATATTTTTGCATTCAAAATAAAACCAAAACCATTTAAATAGTCACATCAAAGTTACTGAATCAGAATGCAAAGCCTGTTCTTTTCCAACTAATTATCTGTTCAAAAATGTATACTTTCTACACTATTTACTCTTGTATTTGAGTTCCAATGTTATGGTTGTCAGCACCATGAATAGGGTTTCCTGAGTGCTGGATCATGGCAAGGAATGGATTACTTGTATATAGACCCATTGATTCGTTCATCCCTTGGAGCTGCTGAGTTTGGCCCCAGCAGGACTCCTGTCCCTGCGGCCATGAGCAATCTCTTACTGGATTGTCCAAGTGTAATAAGAATAATCAGCGTGTTCTGGTTTGAAAAATATTGGGAAACACAGGCAGGTGCCTTCAGAAAATGGAAAGATGAAAAGTTTGAATGAAACGGAGAAAACGTATGGAGGGGGTAGGTTTTACATGTATAGTCTTGAGAGGAACCTAAACTTTCAAATTAAAGAGGAAAAGAATAGATTCCACCAGAGAAGAATCACAGGAGATACAATTGAACGTGTAGGATTATAAAGTATGAAGGAAATGGCAGGGGTGGCCAAAGTCCTCGGGCCAGAAGACCACAACTGAAGCCCATTCTGTAGTCATAGAGGCCCAAAGTGGAGTGAGTAGAATGGGTGGTGGAGGGGTGTCTCCCCACAACACGTGACAGTTGGATCTTGGGGGTCGGAGAAATGCATCGTTTAAGTGCATGTTGGATGGTAGGAAATAAAATGAAGTCGAGGCAACCTGACCGATTAGGGTCTCTCTGAAGATACATACAGCTTCAGTTTTCATCTTCATTTCAAATTGGCTTTATGTATTTCTAAAAAAAAAAGTTGTTTTCTACTGGAGAAATTCCTCTTGGTTTTGTTTTTAGGTTTTAATTGTGAATGCCTGTGATATAAACTTATTTTTTCTTGTCTTCCGCATATGAGACGTAAGTATAGATAACTTGTCATCAAAACTTTAACAGAGAAGAAGCTTATTTCTGAGATATTTTTAGTCTTCCCAATTCCTGATCTGGACTTCCACTTTCATTTCTTTTCTTTAGTTCTGACAAGATGGACTGCTTTGGCTTATGAAGCAGGTACTTTTTTCTGGCAATAAACTTAACTTTTAAATATGTTATGAAAGTGGATCGAAATGGCCTTTAATAAGAACTAGCTGTAGCATATATATACCAGACATTTTTATACAGAATGTGCTTACAGAAAGGGAATCTGAAGGCTGAGAACTTTGCAGAAACCATCTGCTCTCTCCCCCACCTTTCCAGAGGAGGGCAGAAGAGAAAGAGATAGCATGTTAAATTCTAGAATTTTAGAGTCAAGATAATGAATGTGAGCTTGGCTTTATAATTGCATAGAAGAGGAAGCAGGAATGGGTGAATTAAATAAATTTTAATATAACTTCCTCATCATTTATTAGCTGTGTGTTGGTCAAATTGCTTCAGTTCTTTGAGACTATTTCTGGTAAAATTAGATAGTAGTATCCACCTTGCAGAACTGCAGGAATGATTAAATGGCATGGTGTATGCAAAACACCAGTCATAAAGTAAGTGTTCAAAAAATCATACCCATATGCTATTATTTTTATAAAAATTAATTTGGAACAAAACAGCAAAAATTACTACATTCTACTTGGTGAAGTAAATATTCAATGCACGAAACTGCTAAAAACAGTCGCTAAGTATTGAGTGAGCAAATGCATGACCCTGTAGGTCATTTGCTCATAAATTTTACTTAGCTCTTGACCTTGCTCTCCAAAGGGAAGTGTTAAAATATATAAAGAGTGGTAGCAGTCTTGATTCTCATACTTACTTAAGTGCGTGCTTAAGAAAGACATTTACATTTTCTGGCTAAGAGATCTGTGAGTATTGAATAAGACAAAATATGCAACACACCCCGTGTAACACCTCTCACACATCCCATGTTCTGTCAGCCTTGGTCCCGTCTTCTCATCCCTTTGTCTGTAATGTTAGAATGCTACCAGACTTCTTTGCTTTCCAGGGTTATTTTGGGTTCAAAAGATATCGTGGGTGATACAGTGGTAGACACTATACATATGTGAGCTAAAACTAAAAGCAATTATCAAAGATTGGTATTCTGGCATAGCTCAAAGAATGAATGGTGGACACCCCGATAGCTTGAGAAAGATGGGCTTCCACATTCCCAGGTACCGAGGATGTGCTTGCTTCCTTATTTAATCTGTCGTTGTTGGGCCTGAGACTTGAAGTTTTTTCTCAATGCTGTAATTGTTTTCTCCCTCACTCTCCTCTGATCATTAGAATTGCTGGCCAGAGCAATCCAAATTTCTGTGCCCCCAGGACAGAAAAGATACCACATTATTTTCAGGTTGGTGACGATGCTTGCCTACTTACTCTGCAGAAGAACAAAGGGAGTGGCCCCCTTACCTCCAACCTGCCAAGTTGTGAACCCCAGTGCACCTGAGTGTGACTAGAGCATGGTGCTGCAGACCCCAGAGGGAGTCACAAGGGTACCACTTGCAAAATCTTCCCCGTAACAGAAGTCTGTGCTCTTTATAAATGACTTCTTTTCTTCAAAGTGACCTTCTTCATAGTAACATTATTTATACCAATTTTTTAAATGTTGACACAACATTTAAGCTCAACAAGGGTAAGTAACCTGACCAAATGTGTGTCCATTTAGCAGAAAAGCTGAAAGTGTACAAATCTGTGTTATTCCAGACATGTGGGGTGGCATTGGCCAACTGAAATGGATATGGAGCTACAAATACAATTTTAAACATTCTAATAGCTTTATTTAAAAAGCAAGCAAGGAAAATGACATCTGTTTAATAATACATTTAAATCAATTTCTCAAAATATCATTACATCAATGTGTACTAATACAAAAATGTTAATTAAAGAGGTCTTTTTAAATTAAATCTTTAAAACTCAGTGTGTGTGTGTATGTGTGTTTTGTTTGTTTGTTTGTTTTTTCTTGAGACAGAGTCTCACTCTGTTGCCCTGGCTACAGTGCCATGGCCTCATTGATCACAGCAACCTCTTTGGGCGGGAGCAATCCTCCTGCCTCGGCCTCCCAAGAAGCTGGGACTACAGGTGCCCTCCACAACACCCACCTAGTTTTTCTATTTTTTAATAGAGTTGGGGTCTCACCTTACTCCAGCAGGTCTTGAACTCCTGAGTTCAAGCAATCCTCTTCCCTCAGCTTCCCAGAGTGCTAGGATTACAGGTGTGAGCCATCGCACTTGGCCTCAGCACACATCTTGATTTGGACTACCCATAAATCAGACAGTCAACAGACACTCATTGGACAGTCACCTTGCTAACCATCTCTTCTTTTAACTCTTTTCACACAGAACATCTAAGTTATAGGCTACCCTTTAATTTTCTAATGCTTGTAGCAACTTTAGAGGAACCAAAAACAAAAGAAATAAAATGTCCTCTCTTCATGCATTTTTTAAATTATTTTTTATTGAGTCATAGCTGTGTACAATAATTCAGTCATGGAGTACAGTGTGCAGGCTTCACATACAACCGGAGATATTTTTATCAACCTGATTGATATAACATTCATGATATTTTCTCATTTACTAT
>CAUYRH010157367.1:0-34581 GCA_963574655.1 Perodicticus potto | reverse complement strand
CCCCCCCCCCCCCCCCCCCCCCCCCCCCCCCCCCCCCCCCCCCCCCCCCCCCCCCCCCCCCCCCCCCCCCCCGGCGGGGAGGAGGCCCCTGGGGAGGGGAGAAGGAAGCTGTATTGCTCAACATTTTCTCTGAACCTGGCCCTGCTGGCCCTGGACATTTATCTGCCCCTGGACCCAGCTCAGGGGTATTACTGGCCTCACTTCAGAGGTGGGAAAGGAGGAATCTGAAAGGGCCATCAGCTTGACCAAAGTCCTGCAGCGAGAGGGAATTAGAGCTGGGAATGAGGCCAGCAGAGGAGGTACAAGCTGGGCTGGGGGGCAAGGAAATGAACCCCAGTAAAAAAAGCAGATCCAGGGGTAGGGCGCTCAGGGGTAGGGCGCTGGCTCCATATACTGAGGGTGGCGGGTTCAAACCCTGCCCCGACCAAACTGCAACAACAACAAAAAATAGCCGAGCATTGTGGCCTGTAGTCCCAGCTACTTGCGAGGCTGAGGCAAGAGAATCGCCTAAGCCCAGGAGGTGGAGTTTGCTATGAGTTGTGACACCACGGCACCCTTCCCTAGGCAATAAAGTGATACTCTGTCTCTAAAAAAAAAAGCAGATCCAGGTCAGGAGCCCCAGCCCCAGGCTGTCAGGTAGCACAAGCACTGTCCTCCAGGGTGACTGTCCCCATCCCACCTCTACCACCAGGGCTGCCCTGCCTCCCTTTTGGGCCTCCTCTCTGCCTCCAAGCCTGTCCCTACAGAAAGCCTGTCCCAAATCCATCTGAGCCACGCTGCTACTTCTTGGTATTCAGGCCTTTCAGTTATGCCTTCTTAACTGAAAGTATTTTTAGGCCATTTTGTTCACACAGCTTCACCTGCCTAGAGATGTGGGGGTCCTCTAAGGTACTGAAAACCAGTTCCGCAGCCAGACTAGAGCAGCATTCAAATCCTGGCTGGGACAGTTATTGGCTGTGTGACCCAGGAAAATTAATTTACCTCTCTAAATCTCAATTGCCTCAACTGCAAAGTGGGAATAGTAATAGCGTCTCCTCACGGGGGTGCTTGAGGATTAAGTCAGGCAGTGCTTGTCAAATGCCTCTGCCCGCAGCCTCTCACCGCAGCTCCACCCCCCTTAGCTGCCTGGTGCACTGGTGGCATCCAGTGGGTTCTGATCACCCTGTTCCTGGATCCAAGGGACGCTCAATTTGAAAAAGAAAAGGAAAAAAGTGCTAGAGCCCAGCCCTCCAGACTGCCAGGCTGTGGTCCTGCCACTTCACAATCCCAGCCTTCCTGTGGGGTTCCTCACTCTGCTTCTGAACTGAGTACAGACAGGTCCCCGCTCCCTCTCCGGGTTTCTCACCTCCATGCTCTTGCTTGTGCCATTCCTGACACCTGGTACTTCTTCTCTGTGCCTCACTTATGCATGTCTAAGTTCTAAAATTCATTTGTTATTTATTCCTTCATCTATTCATAACAAATGCTTTACTGAATGTCTACTTTATGCCCATTACTTTCCCATAAGCCAATCCTCGTGACAGCTAGGCAAAGGATGGAGCGTTGTCTGCACTTTGCAAGGAGGAAACTGGACTTGGATGCAGTCACTTGCCTGAGATGACCCAGCTAGCAAGCAGCAGAGCTAGGATTTGGCTTCCAGAGCCCTGTTCTGTCCCCTTCGCTCTGTATGCTCCAAGGCAACGTGTCAGAAAGCAGGTGTGACAGGGGACGACAGCTTGGGAGAGAAGCGGGTAGTGGAAGGGGAGGAGGCTGGTGAAGTGGGTCAGGATCAGAGTTCTCCTGGGTTGGGGGAAAAGGTTCATCCTGCCAGGAGGGCGTGGAGGGAGGGCAGGCAGGAGTTTCCTTAGAGGGAGTCTGCCACAGGCAACTGCAGGTTTGGACCCAGTCTGAAGACAAGCTTGGCTGGGATGACCGCCAGTTGCCAGTCGGCATGAAGAGTCATTGGGAGCCCTCCTAATTCCTCCTCACCCCAACTCCCAGATCCCTCCAGGTCTGTGTGAGAATAGGTCTGTGGCGACCCTGCTGTCCTTGACTGGACAAGTCAAGACCGCTACAGGCAGGCTCTAAGAGTTCAGAAACCAACCCACTCCTAGGAGTAGCTCTAAGGGGGTGGCCCTGGGGTCTCAGACCTGCCATAGCCAGGGGCCAGCTCTGGGCAGCATGAGCATCTGAGATGAAGAGGCAAATATAGTCAGTCCCAGAGAGGCGGGAAGTGGACAGGGATCCACAAGGAGGGGTAGGAGAAGAGGGGACAATGAGGGACACACAGTGGGGCAGAGGCAAGAAGAGCTGGGAGAGAGGAATGCGTGCAGAGATGCAGGCCGGAAGGAAGCCCAGGGAGCCAAGCCACAGCAGAAAGCAGAGGGTCTAGCCAGCAGGGGAAGGAGAGACCTTGGTCCTCGGGGGCAGCCAGAGGAACAGGAAGCAGCTCCCAGCCCCCAACCTGCAGCAGGAGACTCTACCTCAGTAGTCCCACCGGCACCACGGGAGATCCCTAGGGAGCTGAGAGCATGGAGCAGTCACGGGGCGGGAGTGGGTGGGGGAGCCTGCGCCCAGACTGTGGCAGCATGGATGTGTCTCTCTTGCACCTGCGGCACCTATGGCCCCAGCCACTTCAGGGTTCTGACATGTCCACAATGGTGACAGTAGTTTGGGTCCGGACTGCATGTGCGGTCGCTGACTCTCCCCTATCTGTGTCATGCCTGTATCTACATGTGGAGCTTTCATGAAGAAGCTGTCTGAGGAAGTGAGCCTTGGAATGGGCAGGCCCCGCCCTGCCTGACGGTCAGCTCTAAAGCTGCCTGTTGTGGGAGTGAGGGCCTGTTAGCCTGGGTCCTCTTCCTCCCCTCACCCTCCTCCAGCCTCGTGCCTGGTGCTGAGTCCAGGCCTGGACTGTGATCTGTGACAGCCACCGGGAGCATCTGGAGGACAGAGTGGGCTGGGAGGCTGGAGGCTGCCTTCTGGGAGGGGAAGCTGCAGAAGTGAAGAAGACAGGCCTGAGGAAGGTGACTCAGCAGTGGTCAGCCACCAGCTGCTGACCTCAGGTGTCATTAAGAAGCCTGGAGCACAAGTCAGAGCTGGGGATGGAGAGGGTTACTGCAGGAGTCACAGAAAGCACCTTCTCAAGGGAGCTGCAAAAGGAGCCCTGCAGGGAGGGAGCTCCCCGCTCCAGGGGGAGAACAAGCAGAGGCTGACATACCACTGGACAAGAATGCAGTGGAAATGATTCCAGCACCAGATAAAGGGTGGTTTGGAGCCTTCTGAGGCCTCCTTCTACATGGTGAGAATATCCTGCTCCTTCAAAAGAAATAAGGAAATCAGGAAAGTGATGTAGGGACAATTCCTCCAGGCTTTAAACTTCCCCATCTGCCTTGGGCCGGCTTTTGACTTTTCCTGATTGCCCTAATGGCCACAGCTCCAGCCCTCTGGAGGGAATGGTAACAGCAGCAGCATCTATTGGGTCAGAGGGACACAGCGGTAATGCACTGTTACAGTCCCACCAGTTGTCAAAAGATTGAAATGCGTCCATATCAGCTGTTAAAACGCCACTGCCCCAAGCATCTTGAGCACCTCCCCACCCCAGCTGGCAGAGGGATAACTCCACATTCCATTCTCCACCCAGAGAGAACCTGTCCCACTCTGAGTACCCCCATGCCTCAGTTGCCCTAGAGGAATACCATCCTTAATGGGGTGCCATGCCTCGGCCATATAGGCTGCCCACTGCGGGGTGCCCCCTCCTCCAAGACCTCCTTCCAAAGCTTGAGCAATCAAGACTCTGCCTCCCTGGGCTGGTGCAAGTGCCCGCCTCCTCCCGGCCCCTCTCTACGGCTGCAAACCCAGCTCATTTGCATGTGGATCGTGCCTGCCACCATGGGTGCTGGGGTCAATTGAAACTCAAGAAAAGAGAAGAAATTTATGCAAAACTGTTGATTGCATTTGTATGTAATGAAATCATCCAATATTCATCTGACTATAGAATCTAATCTGAGAAGAGAACTGAAGGACATGAGTGTCACTGCAAAACCGTAATGAGCCACTGTAGTGATTAAAAAAGCTCTTGAGCCTTCTGAAAATCCAGGCAGAAATAGCGTCTAATCAACTCTGAATATAGGAGGCGAGATTGGGCTGGCGTGTTGCGCACGGCCCGCCGCAGCACTGGGGGTGCGTGGTAAACCCTGGCGGCCACGGTCTTGGGGTGCCAATAGCCAGGCCACAATCAGGCGAGTCCTCGGCACACAAAGCAATTGCGGCCTCTTGCCAGGCAGAAAGAGCCCAATCACAGCTGTTGTGGAGAATAGCTTGAGGCTTCTGCAAAAGCCTCGTCTAAGGCTCTTCTGAATCCCTTACTCCAACCTCTAGGGAGGGTTTGGAGATCTGGAACCGGCACACCTGGACACACCTGAGGCCTAGCCAGTCCCAGACAGGGGAGGGTCTGTGTCTCTCAAAAGGGCTGGCTCATCACTGAAATGTCACCTCCTCCGTGAGGCAGTCCCTGACCTCCTCATCTAATTTGGCAACCTCCACCCCTCCACAAACACGCTTCTCTGACTCTGTTTACCCCTGCTTTGTTTCCCTTAGCAGTACTTAGCTATGCTGGCTTTGCATTCTTTGTCTGTTGAATGTCTGCCTCTCCCAGGTAGACTTAGCTCCACGAGGGTAGGAACCTTGGGATGGTTTGTGTGCCTCTGTGGGTGCTCAGCAAACGTCTGCTAAGATGCTTAAATATTTGTTGAACGGATATATCCATTTCCATGAGAAGCCAAATGTATTTATTTGTTCATTTGGCAAATAGTGTAGAGCGTGCACTGAGCTTCATACTGGGCACTGAGCATGCAGTTTGGGGAAGACAATCCTTGCTTTCTCAGAGCTCACAGTCCAGGCAGGGGACAGGCATCAAAGATGTTCTATAAAATCAGGTGGGATAGCACAGAGCTGGGGACAGTCCAGGGACTGGGGAGGTGAAGGACAGCTGCCTGGGAGCAGTGACATTCAGCTGAGAGCTAAAGGATATATAGGAGTTAGCAAGACCAGGAGGACCTGGAATGTCTCAGGCAGAGGGAATGAATGGCATGTGCAAAGGGCCTGGAGTAGGGACCTGAGAGAAGTCAGTGTGGCTGGAGCCAGAGCAAGGGAGAGGCTGGAGTCAGATAGGGTCAAACCTTTCCAAAAACACTTGGGTTCAGAATTTTGGACCTTTCCCAGGGGCAATAGAGAGCCTCTGCAAGTGTCCTGGTAAGCATCTGAAGAGTTCACCAAGTGGAGCAAGCAGAAGGCCAGTTACTAAGGAAGAGAGTTCAGGTCAGGAGGCTATGCAGTCATCAGGCAAGGGGAGCCCCTAAAGGTTTTTGAGCAGGGCCATGTCATAGTAATGGCTATGTTTTAAGATGATTAATCTGACAGCAAGAGTTAGAGGAGAGAAAAGGAAACCAGGTAGAGGCCAGAAATCAGCCTGGCAGCCATTCATTCCTTCACTCATTCATTCATGCATGTATTCAGCATCAACAGACACCTCTGTGTGGAAGTTGTCCTTCTCCACATTCTAACTTAGAGTTTCCAATCTGCTGAGTTTGGGTACCAAGTTACTTATTATTAACATGGAGTCAATAGGTTCTGAGAACCCAAGGGATGCTGGATCATGTGACTGCTTTTTTTTGGCTTAGACTTTCTGACATCAAAGGGTCCTGCTGGACTGGGTAAAGTGACTCACACTTATAATCCCAGTATTTCAGGAGGCTGAGGTGGGAGGATCACCTGAGGCCAAGAATTTGAAAGTAGCCTGAGCAACATAGTAAATCTCATCTCTACAAAAAATTTAAAAATTAACTGGTGTTGTGGCACATGCATGTGGTCCCGGCTACTTGGGAGGCTGAGGTAGGAGGATAACTTGAGGCCAGGAGTTTGAGGCTCCAGAGAGCTATGATCATGCTAGGTATGCTAGCCAGAGTGACAGAAAGAGACTCTCTCTCTTAAAAAAATAAATAAAAGAGTCTTTGTGAATCATTTGCCTTCCTTAGGCCTTCAATTTGCAATTGCTACAATGAGCGCCAAACTAGCTGATATCTAAGGCCCTTGCCTGCTCTCCAAACCTTGCAATTTTATATCCCATGAGGTGCACAGATGTACCACAAAGCCCTTAGAAATCCAATGTGAGATCAGACCTGCTATATGTTAGACTCCTCCAGGCAGCCAGGGAAGCAGGAATCGAGAAACCTGGATTCAAGTCCCAGCTCTGCCACTCAGTTATTATGCTATCAGTGAAGGAGTTCTTCCCCTCTCTGCACTCAGTACCCCATTTGCATACCAGGAGAGTTGCCTAGAGGTGGAGGGAACTATGGTGTCTCCCCCTTCTAGACCTGAGACACTCCCATTCCCTAAGACGTCAGACATGGGTCCCAGTTCTAACCCTCATTGCCTTCTGTGACCTTGAGCAAGGCACTTAGCCTTTCTGAGTCTTGGTTTCCTCATCTGCAAAACAGGCATAATGAAATCTAGGGTCTGGGGACTGTTATGATACTTAACTTAGATCAGGTGGCTCAGGGGCCACAGAGTAAATGTTCCATAAATGGTGGCTGCCCTGTGGGAGGTCTGGGACTGATGTCCTTTCTTTTTTCATCTCCATAGCAGTTCTGCTTTACCAGCAACTGGGATTCACTGAGGCCTGGTGGCATATTGGAGTTCTTTTAATCAGCAGTTTGGGGCAGAAGGAGCTAAATGCATCTCCACCCCACTGAGAGAGGTTGGGGGACACTCCTGAGGTTCTAGCCGGAGGCCTTGTTAGCAATGTGACCCCAAACAACCCACTCAATTGGGTGGTTCCCTGGCCACAGCAAACTAAGACCTCCTCCTTCTTCTCCAAAACTGCCTGAATAGCAGGTCCCCCAACTATACACATAGTTACACTCCCACTTTGGAATCTATGCTTTGAATTTCAGGAGCCCCACCCTCCCACCTCCCCATCCCCTGGTTGATTACGGATCTGCAAAGCGACCAGAGCCTTCCTGGTTTGCCTCCTGCAATGGTGGGATGGAAGAACCAGGCACCTCTGGGCTGGGGGTCCCTGCCCTGGAGAGGCTCCTCTCCACTGGCAGAAAGACAGTCCATGTACATCACAAAGGGAAAAGTAAGGTGAAAAGTGCTTAAAACCCTGAGAGTTTGGTACAAGGAAAAAAGGAAGACCATGTCTGATTAGTGGGTAAGTTCCTGGAAGGCTTCCTGTAGGAGCTGGTGTTTGGAACAGGCCTGGAGGTCAGCCAGGATCTCTCTCTCTCTCCTGGAAAAGAATTAAAAGTATGGGGGAAAAAACTCCAGAAAATGAGGGTAACAACTGTCCCTAAATTAGCATTATATCTTCACAGCCAAAAGTTAGCATTATATCAAGTTTTCATTTATATTTACACACACACACACACACACACACCCCTTTTCCCCACTCCTCAGTGGCAATTACTGTTATGAATTTAGTACAAATCCTTTGCAATCCCCCCCACACACTCTTAAACAAATTTTATAAGGCAAAATAGAGTCAGGAATTTTTATTTTATTTATTTATTTTTGAGACAGAGTCTCACTATGTCGCCTTTGGTAGAGTGTTGTGGCATCACAGCTCACAGGCACTCTTGGGCTTAAGCAATTCTCTTGCCTTAGCCTCCCGAATAGCCGGGGGTCCGACTACAGGTGCCCGCCACAATGTCCGGCTATTTTTTTGTTATAGTTCTCATTGTGGTTCAGCTAGCCCAGGCTGGGTTCAAACCCACCACCCTCAGTGTATGTGGCTGGCGCCGTAATCACTTTGCTACGGGTGCCGAGCCCAGGAATAATTTTTAAAAGACTTGCTTTGTGCCTGGGTAATTCTAATTCACATAAAGGGTGCCATCCTGTCTATATGACTCTGCTTGCTTTTCCACTGCCCACTTTGTTTGGGGGGCTCTGTTCTTGGCCCTCACTCACCATGGCACCATGTGGATGTATCACACAGCTTTACCCCCAGAGGGTGGGGTTTTCCCTGGGTGGGTGGATGTAATCAGGGAATGACATTCCATGTAGAGGGAGCAGGAGAAGCAAAAGCAAAGGGATAGGAAGGTTGGGGGCATGTTAGGGCTGATTGGCGCCCAGGGCACCTTCAGATGGGAGGGCAAGGCCCTGAGCCAGGACTCTGCAGTTGGCACACTGGACATCTGGGCTTGTGGGGAGAGGCCCCCCACTTGGAGCCACCGGTATGGCTTCAATAATTCCACTTATCCACTCTCAAAGTCCTCCCAGGGGAGGCCTCTGTGACTCTTTCCATTAATTGTCTCATTAATGACCCACTGAAGTCAAGTACCCATTGTTCTCTGGGCCTGGGGCAGCCTCCCCGGCTTTGTCCCCCGGGGGGTTTGTAAACGTCTTTCCTTCCTCTGCTTCCCTCTGGCAGGCCTCCTTATCTAGTCCCCACAGCCCCGCAGCTGATGCTGCCACTTCCTCCACCCACACCCTGCGTGCCAGGCTCTGGGGCTGCCCAAAGCCAGCAGGCTCCTCTCTCCCAGTCCCTGTGTCTCAGGCTGCGGCACTCAGGCTCTTTCCACTTTTCTTTCTCTCTCTTCCCTTCCTGTCTTTTCTTTCTTCCAGCTGTCCCTCAGTGTGATTCTCTTCCTCCATTTCTGTCCCCCTGCATGTTCTTCTCTGTCTGGGCTATCTCAGTGTCTGCCTTTGTGGGGCCTCTTTCAGACTATCTCTACAGATGGAACTATCTCTCTGTGACTGACTCACCGTCCCCACAGGCTTTCCTGTCTCTGGGACTGTCTCCATCTCACTTGCCTTCCCTGTCTTCCCATCTCTGCTGGGTCTCTGGTTTTGTGTGTGCATGTGTGTGTTTCTGTTTCTGTCTCCCTCCCTCTGCCCCTGCCTGCATCTCTGTCTGTCTCTCCCTCTCCTATCTCTGACTCACCTCCCTGAACCATCCCTCCTTCTTCATGGGTCTCTGAACCCTCCTGATTGACTATTGTCCTGTTTCCAACCCCTGTCTCACCGCCATCGCTCACTCACCCACAGGGGCCCTGACACCCACGAGGGTCAAACCGCCTCCCTCCCCTGCTTCTCCCCTAGTTACAGCTCGGCTTCCCTTGGATGGCAGCCTCAGGGACATCAGCACTAGGAGTGGGCGTGGGGTCCCCCTGCTCCCAGACTTTGGAATTCATGCATCTATAAAGTTAAAAAAAAATGGAGGGAACCAACAGAAGGTGAACAACTCCTTATTTTTCCAAATGATGATTTTGTTGTTGTTGTTATTTAGAATCACCAACTGCTTATCATTTCATAATAGAAAAATATTTTAGGGTGGCGTCTGTGGCTCAAAGGAGTAAGGCACCAGCCCCACATACCGGAGGTGGTGGGTTCAAACCCGACCCCAGTCAAAAACTGCAAAAAAAAAAAAAAAAAAAAAAAAAAGAACGAAAAATATTTTAACACCAAAAACAAGAATAGGAAAAACAACATCTAAGAATATACAATTGTCTTTCATGAGAACATCTACTGCATTGCTTTTATTTTACTCATTTGCCCCAGATGGGTGAAGACTTTTTCAGGGACCAGTGCTGGTTCTTGTGGCCAGTTGGAAACCACTGACTCTGTCCAAGCCTCCCCACCCTGCCGTTCCCACAGAGAAGTGGAGTGAACTGAGGATAGAAAGGGCAACACTGGGAAAGACACTGTCCCTGGCCCTTCAGCACTTCATGGGGCCCTTTTCAGGCCCACTCCTCTCTCAAAGTAATTTATGAAGCTGCCTCCCTGGGGGTCAGACTCCAGACTCTCTGAGCTCCAAGTCTTCCTCTGTGTGTCTTTGAACAAGTAACTTAGCCTCTCTCTGCTTCCATCCTCATTTGTGAAATGAATAAAATAACTCCAGCACCCGGAGTTGCCTAAAGCACAGTAAAGGTCCTGGGCTCGTTAGCCACAGCTCTCATCGGCACAGAGGGCCTGGGAGTAGCATCATGGAGGAGGGGAGATTTTTTGGTTGAGATTTTTTTTCAGGGCTTGGGAAGGCAGACAGTAGAAAGGACTTGTGTCCTGCCCACCCTGTGAGCCAGCTATGAGCCCCTTATCAGGGGCAGCAGTCAGCCTGTGGAGGGGCTGCTGCCCTAGGTGATTTGGGGGCTCTGGAGCCCAGCAATGCTCCTTTGGAACTCAGAGGACCCAGGTAGGCAGAGGAAGAGGGAAGAGACCTTCTCTCTGCCTCTTCAGGGTCACACCAGCATGCTTAGGTGTCCCAACCCAAGAAACCAGACTCCTGCACTCCTGTCACAGACTCAGACACTGGAGGAATGAAGGTGAAGTTCCCTCAAGTAGCATTTGTGGCTGCAGATGCCACCCATGGGACACCTGGGTAGAACAATAGTACTGTAGATGCCAGGGACTAGGGACACCATGTGGTCCAGAAACTCTTGAGACAGACTTAACAGTAGGATTGAAGGTCCCCTGGGCAAGAAGGTGAGGGTAATTATAGACACTTTGGGCTACTGATATGCGATTTGTGTCAAGACTCAGCAGGCCCATTAGAATTGGACAAACATTTCTTCAACTCTTGCTCTCCCAAGCACTGTTCACTGTCAGAGGATGCAAGGACTAACTGAGCTGGGAACTTCCTTGCCAGGGTTGCATGACTCAGAGGTCGGGCCAAGCGTTCAAAGATCCTGCTAAGGCCAGCCTGGGACATTTGCCACATATCTTCCCTGGTAAGCAGCACTCCAGGGTGTGCCCAGAAAGGAAAGCAGAGGTGCTTTAAGGGAGACTTAACAGGACCTGGTGACTTATTAGATGAAGGGGTAAGGGAAAAGGAGGGAAAGTGGCTCCTGATGTCCTGACTTGGCCCCCGGGTAAATGACCTTTCCTTGACAGAGGAAATGCAGGAGGGACAGCAGGCCTGGCTGTGTTCCAGGCCAGGCGGCTGAATTCAAGATGTCCCAAGCCAGTCCAAGTGGAGATGCTCAATAGGTATATGCAGGCCTAGGGAATGGAGGCATCAAGATAAATACAGGAATGAGGCTAAGGAAGGACACGGGACTCAGAAGGGCTTTGAAGGCTAAATAAATTTGGCCTGTTGGATGATGTAGGGCTTCACAGGAGGCAAAGAGCCTAAGGAAAGGAGGTGGGAGAAAAGAGAAAATTTCAGAAAAGCAAATAATTCCATTTAGCTTAAGCACTGGTTGTATCACGGTAGTCATGAAAGAGATATCACAGTTAAAGAGATACACCTGGCGCAGACTACAGAGGTTACTGAACGTCACGGTGAAGAGCTTACATAACTCAGCAGGCAATGGAGAACCACTGAAGGTTTCTGAGCAGAAGAGTGACGTGATAAAGGGTATATTTCAGGTTGATCTAACTTAACAGCACAGGAGGAATTGAAACAAAGACCAAAAGAAAGGACTGTAAGAGAGACCTAAATTGCTAGGCATGGTGGCACACACCTGTAATCCCAGCTACTTTTGAGGCTGGGGCAGGAGGATCCCTTGAGCTCAGCAGTTCAAGTCCAGCCTGGATAATACAGCGAGACCTCATTTCAAAAAAAAAAAAAAAAAAAAGAGAGAGAGAGAGAGAGACCGGAATCATCAACTTACTTGTTCATCTAACAAACACTGAACTTCTCTGTAGAAGCAACCCTTCTCCCCAATGTAATTCCTAGTCCCTAACCTGCTGCGGGTTGTGACACCAAGTCACTTAGTGTTAACACTGAATATAAAGAAAAAGTAAAACTGAGTTTAACTGATCATATCATTATTATCAATAAATGTAAATGAGCTTAAGCCACCTATTAAAAGTTTTATATGTAGGCTCGGCGCCTGTGGCTCAACTGGCTAAGGCGCCAGCCATGTACACCGGAGCTGGCAGGTTCGAATCCAGCCCAGGCCCGCCAAACAACAATGACGACTGCAACCAAAAAATGGCCGGGCATTGTGGTGGGTGCCTGTGGTCCCAGCTACTTGAGAGGCAGAGGCAAGAGACTCACTTGAGCCCAGGAATTGGAGGTTGCTGTGAGCTGTGATGCCACAGCACTCTATCCAGGGTGACAGCTTGAGGCTCTGTCTCAAAAAAAAAAAAAAGTTTTATATGTACATAAAATAGAGTATTATTCAGCCTTATAAAGGAAATTCTGATACATTCTACAACATGGATATATATCTTGAAGACATTATGCTGAATAAAATAAACCAGATTATTTTGCTTGCTCCCTGGTTCTCTGACATTCTAGAGAAGTTTGCCAATGTCTCCATAAGACAAACACTGTATGATTCACTTATACGAGATTCCTAGAATAGTCACTATTCAATAGTCATAGAGACAGAAAATAGAATGGTAGTTGCCAGAGGCTGGGACGAGGAGTGATGAGAAGTTGTTTAATGGGCACAGAGTTTCAGTTTTCTAAGGTGAAAAGAGTTCTGGAGATTGGCTGTACAACAATGTGAATGTACTTAACACTTACTGAACTGTATACTTTAAAATGGTTGAGATGGTAATATTTGTTACGTATCTTTTACCACAATTAAAAATAAAAATAAGAAAAAAAAAGTGTTTTAAAACAGTTCATAGAACAAATTCAATGCTAAAAAAGAAACACCCAGAACAGTGATTCTGAAAGGCTAAAAATAAATGAGAAAACATACACTAAATAAATAACAACAAAAAGCAAGTAAGAACTGTGATCTAGAGACAGAATTCAGACTGAGAGCATTGAATGAAGATGTAAAAATCTGGATAGCTATGCACAAACACAACAGCACTTTCATAAAGTGGAAATTATAGGAACTAAAGAACTAGAAATATTAATAGCAGGAGACTGAAAAACACTACTATTCAGTCCAAGACTTATTAAAGGGTTGGAAAGTAAGAATATAGAAACCTACACAGAATAATCTATTATCTATATTTCCTACATATATATATATATATATCCAGATCTGTACCCCCCAAATAGCAAACACACCTTTCAAATACCTAGCATGAAAACCAAACATCTATTAGAGCAAAAGGAAACCTCGATAAGCGGTTTTGAAGATACAAAATTTTACAATCATAGAATTTTCTTAACTGCAAAGTTTCACTCAGTGCTTTAAATGAGATAAATGATGTAGAAGCAGTTTGAAAACTAAAAAGCCCCAAGCAAATGTTAGTTATTGAGACTGAAAATACCATTGTTGTTATTATCATTATTGACTATGTGGTGATCATTCTGCTTGTTCCCAGATTCTCTGATATATTCTACAATTACCGTTTCTTCAGTGTTTACCATGTGCCAGGTACTATGTTGTTTTACATGCAGCCCTTTATGATGATACTCATTGTTTTATGAAAGCAAACATTAGGTGATGTGTGAGGTCCATTTTGAGTAAGTGGTCAGTGAAGACTTGGGAACCAAAACACACCAACAACTCATTTCAAAGTCAGATCTAGGTTTGAAACGTCACTCTAGCACTTGGCAGCTGTGTGAACTTTGCCTAGTTAGACAAACTTTCTGAATCTGTTTTCTCATATGTAAACACAGATAATATATGTAGTAATATCATACTTACACCAAAAACTATTCAGAAGTTTAATTGTAGCGACATTTGTAAAGGCTCTAGCATGTCCCTCATCCATAATAGGCATTCAATACATGTTAATAAATAAATGAGGTTGAGAGAACACCAGACTTCACCAGATAACCTTATAATAGTGATTTTTTCCCTATTAAAAAATCATCTTTAAATACAAACATCTTCCAAAGCATTTGAAATTATTTTTTTCAGCGTCATGGGGTAATAGTAAAATAACTTATGGTAGATCCATGTATAGAATACTGAATTGCAATGAAAGAATAAATTGTATCTACGAAATATATGTACACAAATGGAGAAATGGCCTTGATTGGTTTGGGGTTAAGAAAAGAAAGAAGAAAACTTCAGACTACAGACAAAATAGTTTCCTTCCCTCCTTTTAAAAAACTGACTACCAGGCTCAGTGCCTGTAGTTCAAGCAGCTAAGGTGCCAGCCACATATACCAGAGCTGGCAGGTTTGAATCCAGCCTGGGCCCGCCAAACAATAATGACAACTACAACCAAAAAAAAAAAAAAAAATAGCTGGTCATTGTGACAGGCGCCTGTAGTCCCAGCTACTTGGGAGGCTGAGGCAAGAGAATCGCTTAAGCCCAAGAGTTGGAGGTTGCTGTGAGCTGTGACACCACAGCACTCTACCCAGGGTGAGAGCTTGAGGCTCTGTCTCAAAAAATAAACAAACAAACTAACTAACTGACTACCAGAAGCTGGAAGACTGCTTGAGACCAGGAGTTCAAGACCAACCTGGGCAACATAACGAGACTCCACCTCTACAAAATATTTTTAGAAAATGAGCTGGTCATGGTGTTGAGCATCTGTAGTCCTAACTACTGAGGAGGCTGAAGCAGGAGGAACAGTTGTCTGTAAAATAAAAAATTAGACCTGCACAAAGTCTGGAAGGGTACACACCTAATTATAAAGGTAACAGGGTCTTGCTTTGTCACACAGGCTGGAGTGCAGTGGTGTTGATTATAGCTCACTGCAGCCTCAAACGCCTAGGCTCAGATGATCCCCGCACCTCAGCTCCCAAAGTGCTGGGATTACAGGCATGAGCCACCTTGCTCAGCATCCAAGGTTTTTAAAAAAATTTTTTATATTCCAGTTTCTTTTGTAAACCCCCCACATACACACACACAAAAGGGGAAAAAAATGTTCTCATTGTCTTTGACCTGATTTTTCACGGGATTTTGAAAGCTTATTGAACAGAAGTGGTTAAGTCTTCTGGTGTGAGAATTTCCATATCCAGCTTTTCTTTTTGAAAGAGAGAGAAGTTGCAGGAGAGAGAGAATTGCTCCAGCATTACTCATTACTCAGCATATCCAAACAGGTAGTCTCATTCTTGTCCCTGCCACCATTACAGCCTGACACAAAGAGTAACAGAAACTCTTTGATAAATGTCAACTGAAATAGAGCAATCAGCTGAAAGCCATTTGCTGAGCTGTCTGACTGCCCTGGGCTTGAGGTTTTCCTTTATTCATTTATCATGAGATACAGCTTTGGCCAACAAACACACAGGAGAGAAATTGTTGACATGTGGAAACCAAGTACAGAAAATCTTTCATTTTTCCCCGTCTGTTCACCAAATAAGTTTTTGTTTATTTAAAGACTACAGAGGATTTGGCTGTTAAGAACCAAATGCCTTTGGAGTGGAGTTACAACATAATTTATCATTTCCTCTGTTTATTAGAAAATCCTGAATCTTTGAGAAGCACATTTGCAGTGGTGGGGGATTTCGGTCACTCTTGAAAGATTGTTGCCAAGCCCCTCATGTGGCTTACCCCTAAAAGAGACCCCTTAATTGCTATTTCTATACCTGTTCTCCCAGCTGACTTCAAACCTTGTGATGGCCACTAAGGGCGGGTGAATGAGGTTTGAAGGTAAGCAGGACAGAAGATTGTGTTAGTTTCTTTCATCTTTGACCTAATTTTGACCTTGAATCCTCACTAGCTGTTTCACAGTAACTTCTGTCAGTATAAGCAGGGAGAGGACAGCAACTCTATTACCTCTAGCACAAACAAGAGGTGGGGGAGTCAAACAGCAGAGAAGCTGGATGCTACTTCAGAAGAACTGAGCCAGGCCCTGGTGCCACCAAAGTGGGCTCCATTTTGAAGGCAGACACCTGGCAGAACTTCCTGCCTTTCCACCCAAGACATTATAGTTAGCAATTTAGTTCAGTGCACGATGTACCCCTCAAATACAGGCGTCATGTCTTACCCATTTTTGTGTTCCCAGCACACGGTACAGTACCTGCCAAACAGTCGGTGCTCACTAAATGCTAATAGAGGCAGCAGGATATAGTAGTTCCTTCTGGGCTGCTGCATACATAGAAGTGCAAGGAAAGTGGTGAACCCAGAGAAGGCATGGGAGCTCTGTGCTCCCTCCTTAGATCTTGCCCCATGTGCCTCTTCATCTGGCTGTTCATCTGTACCCTTTGTTTTTTTGAGACAGAGTCTCACTCTTTTGCCCTGGGTACAGAGTGTTGTAGCATCATAGCTCACAGCAATCTCCAACTCTTGGGCTCAAGAGATCCTCTTTCCTTAGTTTTTCTATTTTTAATAGAAATGGGGTCTTGCTCTTGCTCGGGCAGGTCTCAAACTTGTGAGCTCAAGCAAACCACCCGCCGGGGCCTCCCAGAGCACTAGGATTACGTGCATGAGCCACCACGCCCAGTTCCTTCTGTACCCTTTATAATGAACCGGTAAACGTGTTTCTCTGAGTTTTGTGAGCTCTCCACGCTCAAACCCAAGGAAGGGCCAAGTACCCTGGTTTTTAGCTGTTTGGCCAGAAGTATGGGTGGCCCAGACTCATGATTGGTATTGAAAGTGGAAGCAGTCTGAGGGCTAAGGATATGACACTATTTTCAAGGTAGATAGTGTCGTAATGAATTTAATTATAGGTTACCTAGTTGGTGTCCCCTGGAGAATAGCTTGACATTCCACGTTGAGTGTGATGATACGGAAAAAGTTTGGTTTTTTCCTTTTACACTAGAGGGCAGAGCACAGGCTTTAGAATCAGGCTCAGTTTGAATCCTAGCTATGCCACTTGCTAGCTGTGTAACCTTGGGCAAGAAACTTCTCCTCTCTGTAATGACGCTGATCATGAAAAATAGAAACCCTGTACCACTTATCTGCTTTGTTATTGTAAATAAGTTGCCTAATACTATCAAGTCCTAGTTTTCATATTTGTAAAATGGAGATAATGATAATAAGATAACTTGACACATGTCTCAAGTTTACTGTAAAGATGACAAATAATGCCTAGAATTGTATCTAACTCATGATGTCTATTATGGATGAATGAATGAATGAGTGAATGAATACAAAATAATTGGAGGGAAAAAAACCTAATTCAACCCAGTACCCAAAGATGAGTCACGATGAACCACTTATACGTCAAGTAGTGAACGGTATCTCATTACCAGGTAATTGTTGAGCACGAGGACAAGGACAAGTGTGGAAAATCACAGGAAGATGGCATTACGACCAAAAAGAAAAGCCAGCATTTGCTGGGTGGCTACTATGTGAAATGTACTCATAGCACAAACATACAAATGCCTATTATGTGCTGGGCATTATGCCAAGTTCTGAGGATATACACACTAATTAGCAAAAAGAATAATTAGAGTTCAGATACGAGCAGTAGACAGTGCTATGAAAGCCAGTATCAGGGATCCCAGGTGAGATGGGAAAGGAAGACTTCCCAGAGGATGTGATATCTAAGCCAAGACTTGGAGGTGACTCAGTGAGGAGTGGAAGAGTGGGCCAGGCAGAGAAACGTGAACGTGTGAACATGACCCAGAGGCAAAAGTACTGCTCCGGTTGCTTCATACACAGGTCCTCAGAGATCATCAACCCAGACCAACACTGTCTTTTCTTTAGTGGTTGGTAGGTATTCCTTCCAATTTATTTAGATTTTAATGTTTGGTGAAAATGGGCCTCTAGCAAAGGTGTCCAGTCACAGGTGAAGGCCCATATCAGTTCAAGCAGAGTTCAAAACTGTGGACAGGGCCTAAATAAAAAGAGGCTCCTGAGATGAGGAGCAGGCAGTACTAGGCTTGCCAATGGTTCTAGTCCCTTGGCAACATTACAGTCAAGGCAAATGCCCAAGTAAAGACTCTTTTCCAGGGTGGCGCCTGTGGCTCAAGGAGTAGGGTGCTGGCCCCATATACCAGGGGTGGCGGGTTCAAGCCCGGACCTGGCCAAAACTGCAAAAAAAAAAAAAAAAAAAAATAATCTTTTCCAGCAGCAGATATTCTATGAGGACCAACCAGACTGAAGGCCCAGAGCAGAATGGGGTAAGTAGGGGGTAGGAGGAAGAGAATGAACAAGTCTGGGTGTTCCACTGGAAGGCCAGGCTTCACACGGACTGATCACGTGGTGACAGCCTTACGTGTGGAATGGGGCTGGGGGTGCAATCTGCTACCCACTCCATGCTCTGGAGTGTTGCTGGCCCCGGTAGATCTCTCAGCCAAGGAGTTCTTTGGTCTTCACTGCCAGATGCTTGTCCAGCTCTACAACTGTGTCATCGGCCATTTGGCTGATCTGTAAGAATACAAAATGAAACAGCCTGATAAATGGAGCTGCAAAGGGTCGGGGGGTAAATATTCCAGAAATATGAAGAAGTTATCTGAGAAATAATAATAGTTACAAAAGTTCACATTAACTGAGCCCCAGCCAGGCTGGGACTTCTTATATCTATAAGAACTTTATATCCATTCTTATTTTTGTTTGTTTGTTTGTTTGAGACAGAGTTTCATTATGTCACCCTGGGTAGAGTACCGTGGCGTCACAGCTCACAGCAACCTCAACCTCTTGGGCGTAAGCGATTTTCTTGCCTCAGCCTCCTGAGTAGCTGGGACTACAGGCGCCCGCCACAATGCCTGGCTATTTTTTTGTTGCCATTGTTTAGGCCCAGGCAGGATTCAAACTTACCACCCTCGGGGTATGTGGGCAGTGCTGTAATCACTGTGGTACGGGTGCCGAGCCTATATATACATTCTTATTAATTCCTGACAGCAGCCCCATGAGATAGATACCATTATCCTTATTTTGCAGATAAGAAAACTGAGAGAGTTATATCACTTATTCAAGTTATAAGTTAGAAAGTAGCAATAACAAAATTCAATCCATGGTAGTGTGATTCCACAACCAAAAACTCTTATCTCTTATCAATACAGAGAAACCCAGCCTTATCTGTCCTTTAACGTGCCTCTAGGATTTCCTATACCTCAAGACACCTTGCTATATGAAGCTCTCATACAAATTGATAAGAAGAATATTAAGTTCCCCATTGCCAAGTAGGAAAAAAGATGAAGTATATCTAGTTAACAAATGTGAAAAATTAAACAGAAATTGAAGAAATATAAACTAAAATAAGATACAATTCAGATATCATAGTTAGCAAATTTTAATGCTATGGTTTTTCATAGTAATATTCAATGGTGTAAACTATGATAAAATAGATAAGCTCATATTTCACTGAAAAATTTCAAACTGATGCAAATATTCATACTATTTCACCCCAAAATCTCTCTAGGAAATTATCACATAAACAAGATCTGAAAATTTTTCTTAAGTACTACACACACAGATATTTACCTCAGCTTTATTTTTAATGATGAAATATCAGAAAATGTAAAGTTAGTGAATGGGGAAATAGCTGAATATATATAGTCATTAAAAATAGTTAAGACTCTTTCTTATGTATAGGATATAAATATGAATAACATTTTAGTATATATTTCTGAAATGTATGAATGTTTTATAACCAGCATAGATTGCTTTTATAATCAGAAAATAATTCTTTTTCAATAATGGTTTGAGATATTATTTATAATATGGAAACATGCTGATATTACCCTTGACTTAGGGAAAAAGCAGGATACAAAATTATATATGGATGTAGTATACATGACCTCTGAAATACAGGCAAGTGAACAAAAAAACTACAAATTTTTTAAACTGGAAGGAAACTTACCTATATATTAAGTGGTTACTTTTTAGTAATGGGACGATAGGAAATGTATTATTCACATTTATACCTATTACATCCAGCTTAGGACTTAGAACACAGCAAGTTCTCAGGAAATATTTACCAAGTGAATAATTAAAGCTTTTGTATGTTCCTGGATTTTTCAAATTCTTTACAACAATCATGTACTCTCTTCAAGAATGAAAAACAAAGCAAAATAATTTAGTAGGTGCTGCAGCCTTCCTCCTATGTCTAAATGGGACTGAAGGCAGGAAGCTTTGAAGGCAGCAGTGTGAGGCCCACAAATTGCATGCTCAGCAAGCAGCATGGTGGCTGCTTGACATCTGTATTTGCAGACCACAGGCCTCGGCCAGGAATTAGAAACAAAATACATTTAGGGTAAAAACTAAAAAGGACCTGGAGCAATTGGTGCCAGGCAGAGGTGCAGCCAGGCTCTCACCATGGCAACAACTGTGCACTTCTCAGCTGAAAAAGCAAAGCTCCTGGGGCTGCCAGATACTCTGGAAAGGTGGCTGGACTCAGAATGGCAGCTTGGCCACAAACCCTTGAGATGCTTCTGCCCCCTGTAGCTAACTTGCATGGCGTATGGTGTGGTGCCCAGCAGTGCTCTAGCACTTGCAGGCTGGCCGCCTGGGACAGCCAGGAATGAGGGCTACATGCCTCCTCTAGAAAAATGGCTTTGATGCTAATTTGGGGACTAGCATCAGAAGGGAAAAAGGACAGTACCTAGGGTAACAATTTGATAACGTGGGATTTGGGTTAAATTCTCAGTGGTTCCAAGAAGTAGGAAGTGTTAAAAAGGAAAGTCTCAGTGAGGTGAATATATGCAAGTCATTTTCTCACTTTGAGGCTCAGTTTACTCATCTATTAAATGAGGATACTAGTGCCTTCCTTAGAGAGTTGTTAAAAGCACATTTTAAACTGGTTACTTGTTGTACAAATACCAGTTGTGTTACCATGAGTTTTACTATTACTTCCTGACTTCTTTTCCAATTAGCAATGAAAATATTTATTATTAACTTTGTATCATATTATAGGCACAAGTACTCTTGAGGACAGTCTTGCCTGCAAGTTTATCTTTTCCATTATTATCAGACATCAAAATAATGATGAACACCACCACCTCTACCAATGGCTTCTACTTACTACTTACTATATGACAGACACTGGACTAAAATTTTACATGCACTGTTGCACATAATCCTTACAACACACGAATACAATTATATTATCTCCCTTTAACATATTATGAATACTAATCTCACCTGATTAATGAACATTAATTTTACCTGTTTTTCCCTCTGTAACTTCATTCAAATCTAACCACTTCATGTAACCTCTATAAAGCAGTTAGGTCAGGTAGCATCTCCATTGTACAAAGGAGTAAACCAAGGCACAGGAAGTCAACGGATCTGCCTGAGATCAAATCAGCGGTATTGCTGAGCCAAGAATTTACTGCCCTGATGGCCAGTGTGATGCTATTTCCTTTGTTTCCTTTGTAAAAAGGAAACAGCACCTGGCCTAGACCTTCCTCAGTCAAGGCATGCTGTGTTACGATCACTAAAGTCACAAGATTGAAGAGAGGAGCAGGATGAATAAATAGGGTGAATAATTACTGAGGACCAGCAACCACATGAGCCACTTAAGTATGCTGCAGTGTTTGGCCTTTATACCAATCCTGTGAGATGAGAACTACTGCTCCCACTTTACAGATGGTGAAACAGAGGCTCCATCTGTAAGAGGTGAAATTATTCACTGATTTGAACAGCTAATACACAAAAGAGCTAGGATTTTAATCTAGGACTCTCTGACTCCAAAGCAAGAACCTTTTACATTACAATATGCTGCCTCATAAAGATTATAACATCATCATCGTCACCATCATCACATTGCTGTTTACAAGTTTAGGAAAATGAAAGGCAGGGACAGAGAAGGGGGGATGGCAGGAGCACAGAATATGCCTACGTGTAAGTCATCACTCCTGAGGCCTGGCTTGGAACACCCACTGCCTCGCCCAGGAGCCCTCCCCTCCTTCAACTCCACTAGCACCCAGCTCTGCTCATTTCGGAGCAGCTCTGTTTCTCAAAGAAAGGCAGCAGTGAAAGGATCTTGGCCAGAGTTACTGATGGTTTCTGCCAAGTGCTTTAATGTTCAGCAGGACCATTTATAGCAAACTAAAGCGAAGGTGAAACAGCAGGCTGGCAGATGTCAGAGTCCTAAGTGGGAAGATGATGGTCTTTCTTGAGCAAAGCTGGCCTGGGTTGGGAATTAGGAAGTGGCGCAGTGTTGAGGCAATTTAAGGGTCAAACAGGACTGCAGGGATAAGACCTACTACTGAATCATTTCATTCTTATATACCAAAGATGAAAGAAACATTTTCAAACTAAAGTCTTTAAAAATCTGACCTCACCTTCAAAAAGTTTTAGAAAATTAAAAATAAAAAAAGAAGGCTCAGCGCCTGTAGCACAGTGATTATGGCACCGGCCACATGTACTGAGGCTGGGGGGTTCAAATGCAGCCCAGGTCAGCTAAATAACAATGCAACTGCAACAAAAAAAATACCCGGGTGTTGTGGCGGGTGCCTGTAGTCCCAGCTACTTGGGAGGCAGAGGCAAGAGAATCGCTTAAGCCCAAGAGTTGGAGGTTGCTGTGAGCTGTAATGCTAAGCACTCTACAGAGGGCAACATACTGAGACTGCCTCAAAAAAAAAAAAAAAAAAAAAGAAAGAAAGAAAGAAAGAAAGAAAGAAAGAAAGAAAGAAAGAAAGAAAATCTCACAAAGAGAAAATCAACATTGTCCATAATCCCATCACCTAAAATGACCACTTTAAACTTTTGACTGGATAAGCTACCAACCCTGTGTAAATGTAACTTTTCCTTATAAAAATGAAATAATACTCTTATATAATATACCTTTTTAAAAACATTACAAAAGAGTACCATGTCTATAAATTATTTTTATAGCTATCTTTTTATATAGATTTCAAAGAATATAAAACAATTTATTTTCCCACTGTCAGAAATGTTGACAGTTTCCGTTTTTCTACTATTATACACTCTTATAATACATCAACAAACATCCCTATAGATAAGATTCTTGACATTTTAGTTTGGATAAATTCTTAAGTCACTGAATCAGAAACAGGAATTTTGATGTATGCTGCCATTTTATACTCCAAAAAAACTGTATAAATTTATACAAAGAACTTATTTTTTCTATAGAATGTGGAAGTAAAAGCAATACTTTCAAGATAAGCAACATTTTAAGCTCACATTACAATTATAGCTTCAAGTGTTAGGGGTTAGAAAAGGCAAACTTCAAAAAAAATACATTCTAAAAACACTGCAAGTGATTTAGGCAGCATATACCAAGAACATTAAAAATATGCATTCCCTTTGTGTAGTAATTCCACACGTGGGCCTTCTTCTATCCTACAGAAATCATCTCGACAAAGAATTATATGTAAAGATATTCACTGCAACCTTACTTAGCATAACAAAAAGTTAAAACAAACTAAATGTCCACAAAGAGGGCTTATGAAAGTGAGTCAAGGGTATAACCACAAGATGGACTGCTTAGCAACCCATTAGAAATGGCTGTTTACAGAGTTTTACAAGACATGAGAAAATGCTAATGCCTTTAATGCCAGACCGAAAATTAAAAGCTGAATTCAAAATTGCATATATATGTTCTCAATCATATTAAAACTATGCAGTTAAAAGAAAGAAGAAATAGTCTAAGATGTTAAGGACAGTTGCCTCTGTGATGTGGGATTATCAGATGAATTTTTCCCAATTTTTTAAAGTCTTTTGCACTCTACATTTTCTACAATGGGCATACATTACTTTGATAATGAGGAACAAAATAAACAAATAAATTTTTAAAAACTGTTGGGTAAAGCAACAATCAGTTGCAGCCTTATTTATCTTTGGGGGGGGGGGGAAAGCAAAAACACACACCCAGAACTCCAGTTTGGTGCTTTCTGACAGGAAAAAAGAGTGAAAGCAAAGCTTATATAAGACTATCTCCTGGCTCGGCACCTGTGGCTCAAGCGGTTAAGGCGCCAGCCACGTACACCTGAGCTGGCGGGTTCGAATCCAGCCCAGGCCCGCCGAATCCAGCCCAGGCCCGCTGAACAACAATGACAGCAGCAACCAAAAAATGGCTGGGTGTTGTGGCGGGCGCCTGTAGTCCCAGCTGCTTGGGAGGCAGAGGCAGGAGACTCGCTTGAGCCCAGGAATTGGAGGTTGCTGTGAGCTGTGATGCCACAGCACTCTCTCCAGGGTGACAGCTTGAGGCTCTGTCTCAAAAAAAAAAAGACTATCTCCTGAAGATGTGCCTGCCCAAACTTTTAACCATATGACAACAAAGTTATTAACAATAATGGTTAGAATCAATACTCAAATGGTATTATCTTTAATAAAGATTTTTGCACTGTAAAGATATCCGTGGTGTATTAGGTAATGTAAACAGTATGCTCTTTTTTCTTGCAATATTATATATAATGCTTTTAAAGGGACAATTTGAAAGTCTGCACTAAAATGTTAATAGTCATCTTTAAGAGATGAGATGTCAATGACTTCATTGCTTTCTTAAAATTACAATAAACATGTATTAGTTTAGTATCAGAAAAACTAATGATTTATTTTAACTTCGAAAAATTAGTAATAATCAACAGTATGAAGCACTGTAGAAAAAAATCTAATCTAAAGAGGATGGTGAAAACCAGTGCTAATGAGTGAAGACATCCAGCAAGGATGTTGTCAAGAGTGGTGGTTATCTGATCATTCTTCCTTTTTAAGAGGCAGTGGGCTCTGGTCCCTGTGGCAGATGCCCTGACATGCTGAGTGAGAAGTGCCTGGCAGGCCCCAGAGGTCCACAGCTTGCCACCAGGAAGCAATGAAAGGCAAACTCAACTGTAGAGAGGAAACCCCCAGGAGACAGACAAGGAGCAGGCCCGGCTGGAGCCAGGGCCTAGATTATGACCAGGCCTGATCAGTGCTCAGAAAAGCCAGCCTACTCTACAAACTGTCTCTTTAGCTGATAGAGGCAAAGAAGAAAGCAGAAAGATGGTAAGAGGAGAGATATGAGGGTTTAGGGGTCAGGTACAGTAACGGTGCTTTCTAGCATCCCAGGGAAACCCTTCAAGGCAGAAAGTACCAAACCCTTTTCACAGAATGGTAAGACTCTAAATAGTCAAGTAACTTTTCCAAGGTCATAGGACATCAAGTATAGAACAATCTTTTTCTAACTCTATCATTACAGGGGTGCTGTATAAGGTTTCTAGGTCATTACCTTCCTTTCCATGTGTGCATTTGCAGAAATACCTGGGGAGCTTTACTTTTTTTTTTTGTAGACAGAGTCTCACTTTATCGCCCTTGGTAGACTGCCGAGGCATCACACAGCTCACCGCAACCTCCGATTCCTGGGCTTAGGCAATTCTCTTGCCTCAGCCTCCCAAGTAGCTGGGACTACCGGTACTCGCCACAACGCCTGGCTATTTTTTTGTGGCAGTTTGGCTTGGCTGGGTTTGAACCCACCATCCTCGGTGTATGGGGCCGGCACCCTACCCAGTGAGCCACAGGTGCTGCCCTGGGGAGCTTTTTAAAAATAAACATTCCTAGGAGACCTACTGAGTCAGAATATGCAGGAGCAGGACTCAAGAATCCACCTAAAATTCTCCCCACACGATTACTGTGGTTGGCTTACAACCAGCATTATAATTGTTGGTCCAGAAGGGGAGCAGCTAGTCAACTTATGGCCTCCTCTACGGGTTCCCTAGTGACTCTTCTTACCTGTTGCTTTCCCCTCTTCACTCCCCATTCTGCCTGTATTCCTGTTCAACCATCCTAAAATAATGGTTTTATTGTGAACAAGGAGGCTTTGGGGCCTATCAAGCCCTTTATATTATGTAAAACATTACTAATTTATCTCCTAAATACAGATAAATTCATCTTCCTATTTCATTTCCCACTGGTACCACTCAAGTTCAGGCCATCAACACTTCCTGGTTGGATTTCTGCAATCATCTCCCTGCCTCCCGCTATGACCTGTTTTCCACCAGGCTACCATAGTCATCTTTCATGAATACAGAAGTAATCTCCTCACTGTCTGAAAAAAATCTTTGAGAACATTAGTGTATGAGTAGCAGCTTCCTGGTCCCCAACCCAGATTCACTGACTCCATCTCTGTGAATGGAGCCCAGATACCTGTATTTTTATAAGTTCCCCAAGTGATTATGGTACTATGGTAGCTTAGACATTGCTCAACAAACATTCACTCCCTCCCCCAGACCTCTAGAAATATATTTACTTCTTCCCTACATCAATGATACTGGCTTGGCTATGTGACTTGCTCTGGCCAATGGGATGTGACAAGAGCAGGTGTTTAACATGTGCTTAAGTGGTTGGGTCTATCCTTATGGCATCTGCTGTTGCAATGAAAAGATGTCCTGGGAAACCTGCTGACTTCTGAAGATTGAGAGATACATAAAGCAGATTTAAACCCAATCCAAGATTTGGAGCCAATCCCACCAAACCCAGTCGAGAATAGCTATATGCCTGCTAGTCCACAGAAATATGAGTTTAAGAAATAACACTTTGCTTTGATATTGTAAATCACTGAGTTTGGGGATTTTAATCCCAAACGCTACAGCATTACTATAGCGATAGGTGACTGATACACATGTATAGCCAATGTGGGAACTTCAGGACACGTTAAAATTCAAACTCCTCAACCTGGTAGGCAAGACTTTCTGTACTGGCCACTGTGTTTTCTCTATTCATTCCCTTATCTCATCCTAAGTTCAAGCCCCAGTGATCTAACCGAATAATGTTCTTTTGTATCACCACACCTTTGCACACGTGGTTATACCTTTCTCCCTTGTCTATTTTACTCCAGAGCTCCTCTAAGAGTTGTTCAGGTACCACTACTCAACATACTGAAAATATTAAGTGCTCGTTTCTCTGCAACTAGAAAACCAGAGAGGAAAGCATTAGTGTACAGGCTCTGAAATGAGCCTTCCTGTGTCTGAATCCCATTTCTACCACTTATCAGCAGAGTGACTTTAGGCAAGTTATTTAACTTTTTTTTTCTTTGAGACACAGTTTCACTATGTTGCCCTGGATAGAGTGCTATGGTGTCATCATAGCTCACAGCAGCCACACACTCCTGGGCTCAAGTGATCCTCTTGCCTCAGCCTCTCAAGTAGCTAGGACTATAGGTGCTGGCCACACCACCTGGCTAATTTTTTTCCTATTTTTAGTAAAGATGGGGGTCTTGCTCTAGCTCAGGCTGGTCTCCAACCCCTGAGCTCAAGCAATCCACCCGCCTCTGCCTCCCTGAGTATTAGCATTTCAGGTGTGAGCCACTGCACCCGGTTTAATTAACTTCTTTGAACCTAAGTTTCTTCACTACCTCTTTCAGTTATGTAGAGAGGAGAATAAATGAAGTAATATAAAGTGTTCAGCACAAAGACTAGCACATAGTAAAAGGTCAATAATATCCCTTTCTCCTCCATGGATCCTTCCCAGTTTCCAGCTAAGCTCAGAATAAAGACACAGTCCATGCCGATCATATGAATAAAAAAAGTCAGGGATGTTCTGCTTTAATTGTCCTAGCTTCAGACACGAGCAAATATTTCCCTGTGTCAGATACACAGATGCTACTGCACCTGTTGACAAAAGTACCTGTTTCTCTATAAGCTTAATGGTGTCCTCTGAGGTCTTGTCCTTTGACTTCTTCAGCTTATTCATCGCGTTGCTGCGAACCCTCCGTAAAGAGTCTTTGGCCTTGTTGGTGTGCTGTTTGGCCAGCTTCACCAACATTTCCCTGTGCTCCCTGGTTACTCTGATAAAAGACAAAAAAGAGTTAACAAAATCATTCTATTTGTAAAGTGTGAGTCAAAAATTTAACATCACTCTGTCTACCAGCTCAGTTGATCTCACAGTCCTGACACATGGCCATGGGCACGCTCAGGGTCAAGAAGCATTCCTGATAAGGCAGGCTAGGAGAGCCAGTAAGAGTACTGCTTAAAAGTATGAGCCAGGGCATATCAGTCAACCTGGGGTCCAATTCTGGCCATGCCTCTCATGAGAGACGTAAGTAACTTGCTCTTCTCAGAGTTCCTGTCTGTCTAATGGGGACTGTATCAGCACCTAAGTGGTGGTGAGAAGACTAAATGAGAGGATGTGTATAAACTGTTTGGCCCTGACCCTGGCACACTTTAAGTACTAAAAAAAGGGAATCAATTATTAGCTGTGACTCTACCCCTTTCTCACACACTAAAGAGAACAATGCAAATGAGTGATGATGATGCTATAGAGATGATTTCTATAGCAATAATCATCTCTAAATAATTCAAGTATTGATAGCAACCTCCAGAATCCTAACAATTATTATGGAAAAGGTCTTGTAAATCACCTCAAAACTGGCCAAGATACAGTAAGAATCCCAACATATCAGAAGCACTGTCCAAGTTAACTTCCACAAGGTACCCAGGAGAGTGTCTAACACACTATGAATGCCTAACAAACATCAGCTGTTTAACATCCTCACCACTAACAGCAATGAGCATACTGAGGGCCTACAATAAACCACTGGGATAGGCACTTTATACATCAATCCTTACAACAACCATATGAGGCAGTTATTATGCTTTCTATTTTATATTACATCATCACAACCACCCAGTGAAGTTTACCCTGCCTTCCTTTCTTCATCATATACAAACTGAGTGGCTACTACATATCAAAACCAGTATTGGTGTGGAGAGTATTACAACTAACATTACAGTGATGGGTGTCACCTCCGTCCAGCTCTTAAGGAGCTTAACTAAGGAAAGAGACAAGTAAAGAGACAGTCACAATAGGACACAAGTGCTGTGGTAAGAGAAGTGGGGAAGTACAAGGTGCCACAGGAATGTAGAAGCAGCTCAGCTAACTCACCAGAACTGTGCAAGTTCCAGGAAGGTGCAGTAAGGGGAGACTTTCTTGAAGAAATGACATCTATGGCTATGGACCGAAGAACCTAGAAAACTGGTTTAACCGACGTTTTCCCTATATCCAGAGAACCCCAAAACCAGTCTGAACATCTTTTCTGATACATATATTCCTATATTTCCTACATTCATTAATGGTGGCTTAATCCTAAGAGCGCAGTAAACTGGTTCACTTACTTATTAGTTGCTGACAATGAGTACTGTTGAAACTCTTTTCTAAGCATATCTCTTATGCTTAGATAATGGTAAATAACAATAAAAAAGCAAAATAAGACAAAAATTGCTAGGAAACTTAGGGATGGGGTTAAATTGGTATGTGTGGGCTGAATTAACAAGAATAAATAAGGTAATTTTTAGGTCTGTTCACTAGTATGCTGGTTCTTATCCTTCCAGACACATAGTAGGAATGCATTTCCCCCACTCCTTCTGAGGTCAGGCTGTATGACTCACTCTGGCCAATGAAATGTTAGCAGAAGTGATGGGTGTCACCCCAGGAAAGAAGTTTTAAGAAGCAGATTTCTTTTCCTTCACTGCAATACAAGTTGAGATAGAGCTTCCATCAATCAGCTTGGGTTCCAGTGACTATAATAAGCAGCACCCATCATACAGCATGAGTAAGAAATAAACTTCAGAGATTTTGCAACTGCTTGTCACTGCAGCACAACCCCTCCTATCATGACTAACACCCAAACTTGGATCTGAAGAATGAGTGCAAGTTGCCAGCACTGGCATGGCAGGGGGGAATTTCCAGAAGGAAAGAGCATGCATAAAGGCCTTAAGCCATAGCACCCATGTTTCATTTTAGGAATTGGCTACAGCACAGATAACAAAGAGAGTGACAAGAAAAGAGGCCGGAAGCCTTTTCATGGAAGGTCTCATAAGATCATGAACCCTGGCTCGGCGCCTGTGGCTCAAAAGGCTAAGGCACCAGCCACGTACACCTGAGTTGGCGGGTTCGAATCCAGCCCGGCCTGCCAAACAACAATGATGGCTGCAACAAAAAAATGGCCGGGCATTGTGGTGGGCACCTGTAGTCCCAGTTACTTGGGATGCAGAGGCAAGAGACTCGCTTGAGCCCAGGAGTTGGAGGTTGCTGTGAGCTGTGATGCCACAGCACTCTAGCCAGGGTGACAGCTTGAGGCTCTGTCTCAAAAAAAAAAAAAAAAGAAAAAGAAAATGAGGCCCAAAGAAGTTTTCTATCTTATCTAAAGTCAAATCTAGGCAAAGCTAGACTGGCCTGTCTCAAGAGCCAGCTTCATCTCAGATGACAAGATGCCTTCACCCTCTGGGTCCTGAAATAGACATGCTTATACTTCCTGACCCTCAAATCAATGTGGTTCTTGCCAAGTAAGTATAATCCCAAATTCTGGGTTCAAGTTTTTGGCATAGAATAGTTAATAAGCAGCTGTTAAAGATTTAGTAGCATCTACCTGGTATTTTCTCTGATGCGAAAAAAAAAATTGAAGAATTTTCAGAAAGGATAAGCTCTGAAGTGAATAGTTAAGATTCAGCTACCTGATGGTATTCTGAAAATAAAAATGATCTCGATTACTTTAAATATGTTACCTCATTGATCCTCACAACCCGTCGAAGTACAGCTAACACCCCAGTTTTCAAAGAGGAAATTGAGGATCACAGATGCTAAGTGACTTGCCCATGCCCTGAGTGAGAGAACTGGAATTCAAATCCAGGTCTTGCTGGCCTGATTCTTCCCACTACACTGTGCTGCCTACTCCTTATAATCTATTTCAAATAAATCATGCACTGCTGCCGTTACTTCTGCTTCTAGGCAGAAAGCTTTTCCAAGCAAGTAATGTGAAGCTCGGGACTGAAAAGGACAAAACCACCATGTCAGGAGTTTAGGGATTTGGATCAGATCTTGTTACTTTTATGGTTTTAAATTCATTGAACAAAAATCATGCTGACATCTTTAGGTCTCTTTTTTGTTCTGCCAAAGCATATGTCAGTATAAGGAAGGAGCAGGAAAATTAAAACTTGATCCACTGATTGAAAAAACTTAATCCTGCTGAAATACTAAGAGGAGCAGAAAATGAATCTAAGTCTGTAAGAAACCTCTTAAACTTCTCCAAATAAATCTTATTAAAATAATTCAATCTTCCATTTCGTATATAATTTGAAATAGGTATCCCACTGTTTAGAAAATCTTTAATAAAAGAAAAAAAATTTATCTAACCAACTTTTCTTTTCACAACTTTGTTATATTTTAAATAGAGGGAAAAACATACCTTAAAAAATATATAAAATGGAACTCAAAAACTTGTTAAGTATAAAAGGCTATAAAAAAAATCAGTATATATATAATTTAGCCTTAATAATAAGAATTTTTTACAGGTATTAACTTAAATATGACATTACCATACTATTAACACCAGTTTCCACATTTTATATATATAGTGCCCAATTATTACTGACATTATCAAAAATATTTCCATTGCAGGATACAAATACAGAGGTAATAATCAAAAAGATACTGTAAGGAAATGGAGAGGGAACTGGAGTGAGAAGGAGGTAAGGAGAAGCAGAAAGGGATGCTTGGGCACAGCAGGGGCTGAGAGGAAGAAGGGTATACATGTGCTGGTTTAGGGTGTTGAATTGAAAGATATCTAAAATGCAAGATCGGGCCAGGTGTAATGGCTCATGCCTATAATCTTAGCACTCTGGGAGGCTAAGGCAGGAGGAACACTTAAGGCCAGGATATTGAGACCATTCTAAGCAAGAACGAGACCCCACCTCTATAAAAAAAAAAAAAAAAAAGGAAAATTATTAAGGCATGGTGATGCATTCCTGTAGTCCTAGCTACTCAGGAGGCTGAGGCAGGAGGACTACTTGAGTCTAGGAGTTTGAGGTTGCAGTGAGCTATGATGACACCACTGCATTCTAGCCCAGGCAAGACCGTAAGACTCTATCTCTAGGGGGGAAAAAAAAAGATAATAATAATAAAATAAATAAACAAGATGCAAGATTGAAGCAGTTAGTGTAATTGCAAGGCACTGGTTGTTTTTGGAGACAGTCTCACTTTACTGTCGCCGATGGAGTGCCATGACGTCATAACTCACTGCAAACTCAGACTTCGGAGCTCAAATGATTCTCTTGCCTCAGCCTCCCGAGTAGCTGGGATTACAGGTGCCTGCCACAACACTGCTACATTTAGAGGTGGGGTCTTGCTCTAGCTCCAGCTGGTATTGAAATTGTGACCTCGGACAACCCGACCTCCTCAGCCTCCCAGAGCTTTGGGATTACAGGCGTGAACCACTGTGTTGGGCCCTTAGGCACTGGTTTTGAAGTCAGCCGAAGCAGTTAATTCCCAGATCTATCACTCAAAACTTGACTATCCTAAAAAACAAAACAAAACTTGACTATCCTTGGGCAAGGTACTTAATATCTCTAAGCCTCAGTTTCCATAACTCTAAAATGCAGATTAAAAAGATACCTTACAACAGACAGAAGAGATATAAAGTGCTAATAAAGAGAGCAGCATATAGTAGCCTTGAATAAATGATAGTGTTTATGAATGTTTTAATCAAACACACTTAATTACTTCCTCATGAAAGAATGAGGGCATGTCTGTTTTAGAAAAGAAACATATTGTCTATTATGGAAATATTTTCATTCCTTTCCAAACCAGTGATTAATACATCTGATCATCTCCACCTCACATTCACAGGGTTCTGTGAGTATACACACTAGAGTTTACATTCCAAGCTTCTGAGCTCAGCCAGCCTGTTCCAAGAACCCCTCCAACTTGACGGCTGAGCCCCAGTACTCTGTGCCAGGTCCTTTTCCAGAGGCTCAGTCTAGTGGTGGGGACAAACCTGTCAGCCACTACCTAGACTACGCCTGCTGCTAAGACAGAGGGATGGACCTGCTGTGGAAGGAACGTACAGAAAATACAACTCTTCTGCCCTGACATCTGGTAACTGCCTTGGAGAAAGGTAGTAACCTGTTAGCTACAGAAGATAGCAAAGAAACCATGATTCTCTTTTGAGGAGAAGCATTTGTGAGAGCGTAAGACTGAAAAGGGTTCATCAGGGTCAAATATATTCTGTAGCGCTGGAGGTTTCAAATTCCTTTTTAGCCACAAAACCCTAGCTTCAAAGAAAATCAAGGCAGATGCTCCATTTATAAAACAGATTAAAAAAAAAAAAAAAAAGACTACTCCAGTTGATGTGGGGAGGGATTCTAGGGCAGGGGTGGTGCTCTATACCAGGCTGCAAAGCTCAGCTCCACCCCTAATTCTGGGCCTGCCACTTACAGCCAGAGTAACCTTACACAAATTATTTAAACTCTCTGAGCCCTGGTCTTTCATGTGGAATTACAAATTAGAATCAACAAAATAGCATCTTCCTTTCAGAGTTACTGGGAGAACTTAGATAATACATGGAAAGCATCAAGTACAAAGCGTGGTAGAGAATAAGCACTCAGAAAATGTAAGCTGTCTTTGTTGTTGTTATATATGGTTTGGGAACCTCTGAAGCATCTTCAAATAATGAAGAGTTTATTCACAAATGCTTTTATCAACAAGAAATGACACAGTAAAGATCTATGCTATAGCAAGATGCTTTTTGAGATATGACTAATAGTCTAACATTTCATATACATTTTAAAATCCAAATGTTCCCAGCATATACCATATAGCCCTGAAATGTTTCTGCTTCCATATTCATTCATTCATTCAATTCATAGCTTCAGTCAACAGGTATTTACTGGGCACCAATTATATGTCAGGGACTATGGTAGAAAAAAATGAAGATAACACTAAACATGTGCATTTACAGTCTGGCAAGGAAGGCAGTCATTAAACACATATACAGTTAATCAAAATTACAGTTGTAACAAGCACTATAAAGACAAAGTTATGTGAAAATGACTAGCAGGGGATGAGAATAAGAGGAACCTTTCCTTGTGAGACCCCAGGAACTAAATATGCAGATATTTAAGCTAAGTGCTATTTTACTGGAAGGGACAGTGGAAGATCATTCTCACCAGAGGGAATGTCATGTTCAAAGCCATCTTTTTTCCCCCTACGTGAGGATATAGCTCTTGAAGGATCATAAAAAGCTGGAGTATAGAGAGCAGAGTGTAAAGACTATTCCAAACTAGAAAGCTGGAGAGGTTGGCAAGGGGAAGACTACAAGGTCTCACAATTAAGTTCCCGAATTCATCCTAGTACTACATACCTTGGGGCTGAATATCACTACCATGACATCTGAAGTACTCTGGGGTGCTTTGCACCAATTGCCAGCACCTAGTCCAAAGAAATTTTAGAACTCTTTTTCTAGAATGGCCATCAGGATTCTTATTGCATTACCCTTAATGTCCTGAATGTCATTAAAATGTCTTCTTTTCAGTATTTTCTTTGAGTAAAGAAAAAAGTCATTGGGAGCCAGATCAGGTAAGGAGGGAGGGTGTCCCAATTCAGTTATTGTTTCCTGTCTAAAAATGCCCTTGCAGACAGTGCCATGTAAGCTGGTGCACTGTTGTGATGCAAGAGCCACACCTTTCTCAAGCCAAGCTTTTCAGTTAAGATTTTCCTGTTTCTGGGCTGGGTGCAGTGCTCATGCCTGTAATCCTAGCCCTCTGGGAGACTGAGGCAGGTGGACTGCCTGAGCTCACAAGTTTGAGACCAGCCTGAGCAAGAGTGAGACCTCGTCTTTAAAAATAGCCAGGTGTTGGGCGGTGCCTGCGCCTCAGTGGGTAGGGCGCCGACCCTGGCCAAACTGCAACAAAAAAATAGGCTGGTGTGGCTCGGCGCCTGTGGCTCAGCGGGCTAAGGCGCCAGCCACGTACACCTAAGCTGGCGGGTTCAAATCCAGCCCAGCCCACCAAACAACAATGATGGCTGCAACCAAAAAATGGTCAGGCATTGTGGCGGGTGCCTGTAGTACCAGCTACTTGGGAGGCAGAGACAAGAGACTCGCTTGAGCCCAGGCATTGGAGGTTGCTGTGAGCTGTGATGCCATGGCACTCTATCCAGGGTGACAGCTTGAGGCTCTGTCTCAAAAAAAAAA
>CAUYRH010157363.1:0-26775 GCA_963574655.1 Perodicticus potto | reverse complement strand
GAATATGGACTGCAGTAAAATTTTCTCATACTGATAGTTGTATTAATCCCACTAAGAAATAATTGTCTTCACTGTAGATTCTGATTATTAGCACTTTATTGCAGGTATTACTTGTGAATATTTTCTCCCATTCTGTAGACTGTCTATTTGCTCTGTTAATTATTTCCTTAGGTGTGCAGAAATGTCTTAATTTAATCAAGTCTTTTTTTGTTGTTGTTGTTTAATTTTGTTGCTGTGATTGCCTATATGATCTATGTGATTGCCATTGGGGAAGTCTTTTATCCCTCTTGAATTAATTTTTGTGAGTGGTAAGAGAAAAAAAAAAAAAGTGGTTGTATATGACCTGCTTGACTTTTTCTGTATATATGCATACATTTGTTTAAGATAATATTTTGTGAGAACATCAATGAACATATTATGTTTGTAAGTATTTTCTATCTTACTGTTTAAAATGCAGTCATTCTGATTTGATTTGTTTCTCTATGACTCTCCTTTTATTCACCTCAATTAAACACTTGCTGAGTCACCTTCTCTATGCTGAGTGTTACTGTCTCTCTACCCCTATGGATCCAGAGCCTGATAGGAGCAAACAGATGTGGTAGGTAATTATGACACTCCTTGACAATCTTCATTAGATAAACATTATTTCTGGTGCATCTGTGAGGGTGTTTCTGGGTGATGTCAGCATTTTAATGGATTCAGGAAAGCAGATGTCTGCCCTGGTGTGGGTGAGAACTTTATAATCCACCAAATGTCTAAGTAGAATCAAAAGTGGGGGAAGGAGGCATTCATCTCCTTGCATTCCTGCTGTACTGCTTGAGTTAGGACATCTCTCATTGTCTCCTGCCCTCAGATGGGAGATGACATGAAATGCCCTGGTTCTTAGGACTTGGGACTCAGACCGAATCAACCACTGGATTTCCTGGATCTCTAGCTCAGATTGCAGACTGAGCAGATTGTGGGACTTCTCATCTTTTATAAGTGCACGGGTCATTTCCTCACAGTCAATGATTCTATCTCTCTATATATCTCCTGTTGGTTCTGTTTTTTTGTAGAATGTTGACTAATACAAGTGGGAAAGCAAAGCAGAACCATGGACCATAGATGTGTTATTCATGATTTTGTCCTTGGTCATGTAGCAGGTAATTAATATTTGAGTGAATCAATTGATCCACATTGTCCTTCAACTCCTTTGGAACTCTGGGCCTCAGCATCATGATCAGAGTAGTGTTTGCATGTACCTAGTCAGGTTTGGTGGCTCTTAGCCCTTTGGACTTCCTGTTACAGTTCATGCGGGTCAGGCTTCCAATTAGTGGCTTCTGCTTTTGTTTTCCTGTTAGCTGCTTAGATGGTAAGCACTCTGCCCACAGTGGTAGAGAAGTAGCAGCCTCTGGGGACAGCCATTATCCGTGACTAATTTGAGTTGGTTTATAAATACCATGGCTCCTTTCCCCCCCAGGGGAAATAACTTGGAAGTACCCGAATCCCAGAATTTCCTGGGGATATTAAGTTCCAGTTGCCTCTAATCATAACTTGAGTTTTATTAGCTATTTTTGTTTCCCTCTCTCATTCTCCTCTCCCCTACTGGTGTGAGATTCTCTTCCAAACAAACTACTTGTACTCAAATCCTTGTTTCAAAGTCTGCTTCTTAAGAATGACAGCCTTGTGTGATCCTGTGGGGTAAGCCAAAGACGGCTGATTGGTCTGTCAGTAATTTTGTCTGGTTAAAGTAATCTGAATCAGAATTGAGTTCATAAACTTGATGTCATTTTTTTCTAGACTCTATTTCCTGACTAATGGAACAGAGTGCAATAAATGAATATGCATTCCTATCTGGGGTGTAGCAAAAAAAATTCTGTTTCCATGCATCAGAAGGTAATGTAGATATCATCAAAAGTCATTTACTTGGATCTAAAGTAAGAGTAAGCCTTTGTTGGCTTCACTTCTGCATCTGCAAGCTTTCTTCTATAGAAAATGATTTTAGAAGTGAAAATATTATTATGTAACTAATCTTGGCTAGCTGGAAAAGAGGAGGCTGTATTTGATTTCAACAAGGATGTAAATTTCAGGAAAATTGTTCCGTTATGGAGAAAAGGACTTTTCAGTGGAATTTGTATCCGTTTTTACAGAATGAAGAGTCATAATATCAGGGACCTATGTTAGGACAGGTTACAAAGTGAAGGGTGTTCAGTTTAGTCTGGGAAGGGATGTGATCAAAGTGAAATTAATGTGTTAACATAAATTATCTCATTTAATCTTTTTCTAGACTGAGACTAATAGCCTTGCTCCTAGTTTGGCCAATGGGAAATGGAATCCAGAAATTAAATGTTGAAACTCTAGTCTATGTGATTCTGGTGCCTGTGTTGTGTCCACCCCACCTAAGAAATTCCTGGTTTACAGGTGCACGTTCCTCATTGTTCAAATATGGTGCCTTTGGCATAGAAAAGAGACAAAAATCAATGAACTAGTGTGATGTTCTCCCATTTATTTAATATATTTGTATTATGAGCACCTCACATGTATACTTTGTTAGGCGTTAAGGAAGTTGTTGTGAATGAGTCAGATATGCTTCCTGATCTTGTGGAGTTTACATAGTATAATAAAACATAGAACATCAAGTATCAATAAGCACTATGATTTAAACTAAAGCAGAAGGAATGATTTAGATTGGGTGGTCAGAGGTGTGAGAATCTGTCAGTTGGGTTCTGAATGTTGAAGATCTGGGAAAGATCCCACGTGGAGGGAACAACATGCCCCATGTAGATCCTAAACTCAGAACACAGGCTGATGTGACTACAGCAATGCGGGCAGGAGGCAGAGTCAGACAGGTGGTGGCCAGGAGTAAGTTCACTCTGGGTCTTGTAGACTGAAGAAGTTTGGATTTTTTTCCAAAAGTAAAGAGAAATGATTGAGCTTTATTTATTGAGTGGGATGGGTAGCTTAGTAAACTCCGTTAAGTGCTGGATGGTACATGTTTCAGCTTTACCACTCAGTTCTGCTGGGGCACTGAGAACAGCCATAGGTGATCTGTGGTTGGAGTTGTGATAATGCTTGTTTTTGTTTGAAAAGGCAAATCTTCCAGGAACCCCAACTTTGTGAGTAGACTTTCCACGAGACTATATGAAAATGTTTTGGGTTGATTGCCTGGGAACAAGTAATGTGAGAGCACATCACATTATTTGTCTGAGTCAGAGCCAAGCTTGGGCATGTGTAGTTCCCCACCAATTGGCAGCCCCGGGAGCAAAGAGATCCCAATAATTTAGAGGTGCATTCCTCACAGGAAGTGGCACACTGCTATACTTAAAATAGATTTGTATATGTTAGAAAAATAGAATTTTTTGTTATGCTCATGCTTTTATTGTAGATCACATAGGTCTGATTTATATATAATGGAATTGGGGCTTATATTATTTTTGACTTTCTTTGTCCAATACACTCAGGGTAAATGTAATTACAACACTTTGAAGTATAATAGAAGAAAAGGATTTCCTTTACTTTTCTCTTTCCCTGATGTGACTTTAAAAAAAATTTTTTTTGTATGTGTGCTGAGCTGACAAAAATGCTTTGGGTGGTAAGCAGAAATTCTCTAGGAAAATGTGCAACCCTGAGCTCTGTGCCTCACTCCTGCTGCCACACCCCATATTTTAGAAACATAAGCTTTGTGGCAAAGTGTATACACTTTAATAATTCCTGGTATATTAAGACCCAGATGACTAAAGATAAATCAAAGGATGATTCTTCAGCATCACAATAAAACTCTGTGAATTTATGATAAAATCTTACATAAGCAAGTACTCTCCAGCTTGTATTGCCACTGAAATCTTTAGGAAGCTATTTATGGCATCGTATAAGATACATCTTTATATGTACATCATTCTCATAGCAGTCATGACTTTTGGAAGATTCTAGGTTCTGGGGGCAACTTAAAATATGACAAAGACCTTATACAAGGCAGAATCTCAGAAAATTTTTTTTAGTTGGTCTGTTTCATAGGAATCCAGGGAAAGTATGGATGCTGTGACCCATAACTGAGTCAGAAAGAGAAGCCTCCATGAGAATTTCATATGAGAACTTTCCCAGTTCTGTCTCCCATAATCAGTCCCTTTTCCATCATGATAATCTGTAAAATGGAAGGGAGGAGATGTTTCTGGACCAGCTTATGCAGGGCCCTTGACCATGCAGTTTTGAATTGTGTTATTGCAATTAGGCCATGACAGATTCCTCAGCATGCCATCCTGCACCTTGCAAACTCAGAAACTCCTGGTTTTTACATATCTGAGTGAGAAAAAACATACTGTATTTTTTGCCTTCACACTTAACCCCTGAATTATACCTTAACACATTGCAGCACTACCGTTCAAGTGCTTGCTAGAACTGTTAATGATCCTAAATTCTAGAAGTGTGTTTGTTTATGTAACATGTCTAGTCTAATATGATTAACTGGGAATAACTTTCCTGCAGCAAGTTATAACAAAGTGGAAACTGGAGAAGGAAAGCAAGTGAAAGTTGTTTGAGTTATGAAACCTTCAACTATTTAATATAAAACTGTTGTATGATTAGTAATGTTATTTTTCTATCCACCTATGATGAAGTTTGGTGAGTTACATATTGATAACGATCAGGTATTTTTAAAACTGTAAGCTTGAAAATATATTCACTGGCAATGACTCTGAAAGCCAGTTTCTTAGCAATACCGTCAGCTGTTGGCTTACATGAGTAGGTTCAAAGAAATATGAATTTTGTGATTCTCATAATTATTAAATTGTTTATATAGTTTCCTTTAGACTTGGATTAATTTTTGGCATATTTTTGAACTGGTCACTTTTGTTAATCCTCATGATCATCTTACTTTCTCATTTTGTACTCAAACGCCTGGAGATTTGGCTACTAAATCTTTTCTTCTTGAGCCATAAAGAGGTACAGAACTGACCCATGTATCTTAGTTGGTTAAGCTGAAATCAATTGTATTATTTTATTTATATTTTCAGTACTTAGTGGGGATGTGTTGTTAGGGTAGGTTATCATTAGATCCCTGCTCTGGGAAGATGTGCATCAGGTCTCTTGGTACGTTTTTAAAATGAGTTGTGAATTTGCCTAATCATATGTATATACATGTATGCATGTTTGTATTTATTCTCAATAGGTCATACATTCAGGAGATTTTTAAAAATGATAAAGCATCATGCAGCAAAAAATATTTTCTTACCTCTGTCTCTCTTCTGTGCCTTCTTCGTTACCCCCAAACTAAGTTTATGGATTCTTTTGTGTTCTTCCAGGATGTTTTTATGCATGAACAGATGGATAAAATACATATCCTCCCTTCTCTGACACAACTGGTGACATATTATACATTTTTATTTTTTTTGAGACAGTCTCACTGTGCCGCCCTAAGTAGAGTGCTGTGATGTCACAGCTCACAACAACCTCAAACTCTTGGGCTTAAGCAATTCTCTTGCCTTAGCCTCCCAAGTAACTGGGACTACAGGTGCCTGCCACAATTCCTGGCTATTTTTTGGTTGCAGTTGTCATTGCTGTTTAGTAAGCCTGGGCAGGGCTCAACCCCTCCAGCCTCAGTGTATGTGGCTGGTGCCCGACTCACACAGTTGAATATGGGCACCAAGCCAATATTCACTGTTTCAACCTTGTTTTTTATTTTCCCTCTTGATAATACATCTTGCAGATTTTCTGTCTCAGTACATAAAGAGATTTCTCTTTAAAAAATAATTGTATGTTACTCCACTCTTAACTAGGCCATGTTCCTTTGTCTTGGGTAGGAATTTATCATGATGGATTGTAAAACAGTTGGCTGAAATTCAGATCTGTCTGAGCCCGTTTCTTTAGTCTCTTGATAGATACCTGTTATGTACCTACACGAAAAGTGGCATGACAGTATGGCTGCCTTATCAAAAAGGGCAGTGAGCTTGATTTGATTTGGGTGGGGGAGACTTTCCTAGAAAGAGGTATTTCCATTTCTAAATGTTCTCAAAACCTCTTTTAAATTTTTCTCATGGAATTGTGCTGATAGCCAACATTGAGGGAATAGTCTCTTTCTTTAAAAATTCTCCTATGTTCTTCCCGGAAGTACTTCTATCTCCCGGAAGTGCTTCATTATCTCCCAGGCGAGCTCTGGGGTTCCTGCAAGGGCACCTGCGTCACTGCTACATGCGCATTTCTTGTCTGTGAGCCTCAATCTGCTATCCATGTACGATATCCTCAGCCGTTTTAGGCTTCTAGTCTCTTTCTATTATAATTATTTGTATAGGATAGATTATAACTTTCCATTATACAGTTGTTCTCTGCACAGTGCTAGGGGTGCCATATGATGTAGCCCCCATAGATTTGTATGTTTATGCTAATAACAGTAGTGCCCCTTATCTGTGGTTTCCCTTCCTGCAATTAGTTACTCGTGGTCAACTGTGGTCTGAAGACAGGTGAGTACAGTGCTGTAAGATATTTGGAGAGAGAGAGGTGTCACATTCATGTAACTTATAGTGTTATAATTGTTATATATTATTATTACTATTGTTAATCTCTTACTGGGATTATAAATTAAACTTTATAGAAGAAAACATAATGTATGTGCTATTTAGTATTATTCATGGTTTTAGGCAACCACTGGGTTTTGTTGTTGTTGTGGCAGTTTTTGACCAGGGCCCGGTTTGAACCCACGACCTCCAGTTCCCTCCAGGGAACCCTACTCCCTGAGCCACAGGTGCTACCCCAACCACTGGGGTTTTGAAATGCATAACCTGTAGATTGCAAGGGACTACTGTATGTATATACAGGATGTCCATAAAGTTCGTTCGCAACTTACTGTGTTAAGCTATTTTAAATGCCATGTAAACTTTATGTCCACCCTGTATATAAACTGTATATTATACATATTATCCAATGTGATTATAATGATTCTGTATTATTATGATAATTTATCTATCAATATCTAAGACATACTTGTTATGAGAATTTTCCAGTAGGTGGTTGCCAACTGTCTTGAGAAAGGGGTAGTTTCCCTATTTGCACAAACACTAAGGATCAGTGGCACTGTCCTCTGTGGTGAAGATGTAAGTATGGTAGGAACTGGCATGATACACTGCTGGATAGTCACCCATTATCATTTCTACCAAGAATGAACACAGGAACATAGTCCTGTCTTGCTGGTTTTGTTTTGCATATACATGACAAATTCTGCTTTATAACACTTAAAATATTTCTGAGGCCTTAGGGACAATGAGCATTTTTTCATATGTTTGTTAGCCATTTGTCTGTCTTCCTCAGAGAAGGTTCTGCTAATGTCCCTTGCCTAGTGGTAGATGGGTTTGTTAGCTCTTTTTTTCTGATTAATTTGAGTTCTCTACAGATCTTGGTTATCAACCCTTTCTCAGATTCATTATATTCAAATATCTTTTCCCGTTCTGAAGGTTGTCTATTTTATAGGTTTCTTTCTTGAGATTCCTTTGGATTAAGTTGATTTGATGTGTTTATCTTCCACAATGGCTCCCTTTGTCAATATGCCAAAGCTATGAGGACTATTCTATGTCATGGGCCCTGTTCTGTGGACTGAGTGAATTCTATAGGCACCTGCCCTCTAGGAATTTATCATCATTGTTGATCAATGCTATGATATAAATAAGCATAGAGCACACAGGGAAGACAGTAACATGTAAAGCAAAGGTATAACAATCTGTGGCACAGTGCTGAACAGTGCAGCATTACTGAAGGGGGAGGGAGGGAGAAGAGGGGGAATTGAACCAAAAAATTGAGCTGAGTCAGATTATAAAGGGCCTTAAACAATTTGGGAATTCTCCTGAAAACAGTAAGGAATATTGCAGGGTTTTACCTTATAATGTCCTTATATGAGATTTAAGTTTTAGATAGATCACAACCATGGTTGCTTTCTGAAGGTAACTGGACACTTTTTGGAACTTTGCCACCAGAGTGCATGAGAGGAAAGTTGAGTAGCTGAATTAGGGCAACTACAATGGATACAAAAAAGTGGAAGAAAAAGTAGTTGAGAAGACAATTATAAGGAAAAAGAATCAGTAAGTTTTAGAGATGTTGAAAATATAACCTGTAAAAACAGGTTAATCTCAGGGTGAGTCCCCTAAAAACCACTTTAGTTTATTAGGTTCTTCAACCTTATCATAGTGGGTGGATAACTCTCAACTCTGCTCTCAGATTTTTTTTCTTTTTAAGTTCAGGTTAATGTGAGGGTACAAACAACCAGGTCATAATATTCGAATTTGTAGGTAGAGTCCATCTTGTATTTATGTCCCACACCCAAAAGGTATGCCACACATCCCTACATTGTGCCCATTCAGTGGGAGCACCCCAATCCCCCTTCATTATTTCCCCTCCCCCCTACTTGATTTGAAATGAGTTTTTCTCCTCTGTGGGTATGAATTAGATCATTTACTGTCTTCATATTAGTATTGAGTACTTTGGATACTTGCTTTTCCATTCTTGCCATACTTTACTAAGAATAATGTGCTTTAACTCCATCCAGGTTAATACAAAAGATGTAAAGTCACTATCTTTTTTATGGCTGAATATTATTCCATGGTATACATATACCGCAACTTGTTAATCCATTTCTGAGTTGATAGACATTTAGATTTTTTCCCCACATCTTGGCAATTGTAAATTGAGCTTTGATAAACTATCTTGTGTGCAAACGTCCTAGATATGATAAAATGATTTTTTTTTTCTTCTGGGTAGATGCCAAGTAGTGGGATTGGAGGGTTGAATGGGAGATCTAATTTGAGTTCTTCAAGGACTCTCCATACTTCTTTCCAAAGAGGCTATACTAGTTTTCAGCCCCAATTGTGTAAAAGTGTTCCTCTTTTTCCACATCCATGCCAGCATCTGCAACTTTGGTACTTCGTGATGTGGGGTAATCTTACTAGGGTTAGGTGATTTCTCAGGATGGTTTTGACTTGCACTTATCTGATGATTAGGGACAATGAGCATTTTTTCATATGTTTTTTAGCCATTTGTCTGTCTTCCTCAGAAAAGGTTCTGTTAATGTCCCTTGCCTAGTGATAGATGGGTTTATTAGCTCTTTTTTTATGATTAATTTGAGTTGTATATAGATCCTGCTTATCAACCCTTTCTCAGATTCATAATATTCAAATATCTTTTCCCATTTTGAAGGTTGTCTATTTTCTTTAACTGTTATGTTCTTAGCTGTGCAGCAGATTTTCAGTTTAATTAAGTCCCATTTATTTATTTTTGTTTTAGCTTACATTGATATGGTGATTTATATTTATGGATTTTCATATGTTAAACCAGAGTAGGATCCCTGGGATGAAACCTACATGATTATGATGTATAATTTTTTTAATGCATAGCTGTAATCTATTGACCAAGATTTTGTTGAGTATTTTTGCATTTATATTCATTAGTGAGATTGGTCTGTAGTTCTCCTTTTCAGTTGGGTCTTTTCCTGGTTTTGGTATCGGGGTGATGTTTGCTTCATTGAAAGTGTTGGGGGGAAGATTCCTTCTTTCTCAATGCTTTGGAATAGTTTCTGCAGTATGGATATAAGCTGTCCTTTGAAAGTTTGATAAAATTCTGGTTTGGAGGTATATGGTCCAGGGCATTTTTTTTTGGGGGGGGGAGCTTTCTTATTGTTCCTTCGGTTTCAGTGCTTGATATTGGTCTGTTGAAGAGATCTGTTTCTTTCTGGTTAAGTATAGAAAGAGGGCATGATTCCAAGTATTGGTCCATTTCCTACACATTGTCAAATTCTGGGGCAGAGAGTTTCTTGTAGTCATGGATAATCTCTTGTGTTTCTGTGAAATATGTTGTTATTCCTTTATCATTTCTCACTGAGGATATTAGAGATTTTATGTTTCTATTTCTAGTTAATCTGGGAAAAGGTTTTTTGCTTTTATTTATTTTTTCAAGGAACAAACATTTTCTTTTTTATTAATTTTCTGAATGATTCTTTTGTTTTCAATTTATTTAATTTCTGATTTAATTTTGGTTCTTTTCTTCTGCTAGGTTTGAGATTAGATTGTTCTTCCTTTTCCATTTCCTTAAGATGATTCATTAGTTTGTTGATTTGCTCTCTTTCTGGTTTTTGGATATAGGCATCTAATGTGATAAATTTCCTTCTTAAGAGTGTTTTGCAGTATGCCACAGGTTTCACTAACTTATAGCTTTATTGTTGTCATGTTTGAGGAACTTAAAAATTTCATCCTTTACCTGTTCCTTGATCCAATTGTCATGGAGCATAAGGTTGCTTCATTTCTATTCCTTTATGTAGGGATGAAAGCTTTTGTTGGAGATGAGTTCCACCTTTATTGCCTTGTGGTCTAAGAAGATACAAGATATAATTTTATTATTTTTTTTACATATACATATTTTTATTAGGTTTCCACTTTTCAAGATATAACTTTAGTTATTTTAATTTTGTTGAGATTTGATTTCTATCCTAGGATATGATTTATTTTGGAATATGATCCAAGGGCTGATGAGAAGACTGTATATTCCTTAGCTTTGGGATGATGTGTTCTGTATTTATGTATTAAGCATATTTGTTCTAGGGTAACATTTAAGTCACTTGTATCTTTGTTTATTTTTGTTTAGAGGATCTGTCCAGTTCTGTTAAAGTCCACAGCCAATATGGTATTATGGGATATCATTTGGTCAGACCAATCATGTCAGTTTCGTAAATCTGGGAGCATTTAATTTGGGTACACATATATTTAGAATTAAAATGTCCTCTTGTTGTATTGTTCCTTTGAGCAATATGAAGTGACCATCTAGCCTTTCTTAACTTTAGATGTTTTAAATCCACTTATATCTAAAAATGAGATTACACCCCCTCCTGTCTTCTTATTTCCATTTGCTCGAAATACTGTTTTCCATCCCTTTACCCTGAATCTTGATTTGTACTTCAAGGTTAGGTGTTTTCCCTGGAGACAGTATATGGATGACTAATACTTTTTTATTCAATCATCCAACCCATGCCTCTTCAGTGGGGAATTCAAGTTATTAACATTTATTGAGAGAATTGGTAAGTGTGGTGGAGTTCTATTTATCTTTTTTTTTTTGGCAGTTTTTGGCCGGGGCTGGGGTTTGAACCCACCACCTCCAGTATATGGGGCTGGCAGCCTACTCCTTTGAGTCAACAGACATTGCCTGAGTTCTATTTATCTTATTTTGTGAGACTCTGTTACTCAGTTTTATCCTTTATGCCATTGTGGAAGCTAGATTTTGTCCTTTAGTTTCTGGGTGTTTACTTTGCTAGTGGTCCATTGTGATGGTCACCATGGAGAACAAGTCTAAGAATTTCATGTAGAGCTCATTTTGATGTGGAAAATTTCCTCAGTGTTTGCATATCTGTAAAATATTTGATTTCTCCGTCAGTTTTGAAACTTCATTTAGCAGGATACAGAACTCTGGGCTAAAAATTGTTTCATGTACAATGGTTAAAGTTAGATGACCATTCTTTTCTGGCTTGGAAAATTTCAGCTGAAAAATCTGCTGTCATCCCAGGATCTGCCCCTGTAGGTCAGTTGATGCTTATTCCAGGGTGTTTGCAGAATTTCCTCTATTGTCTTGACTTTGGACAGATTAATTACAATATGTCTTGGAGATGCTATGTTTGTGTTGAGGTGACCTTGGGTTCAATATCCCTCTAAAAGAAGTGTTTCAGAATCTTCAGTGAAACTTGGGAAGTTTTACTTTATGATATCCTTCAGTAGTATTTCAATTTCTTTGGGTCATTTCTCCCCCTTTAAGGATACCTATAATTCATGTTTTTGTATTCTGTATGAAATACCATGATTCTCTAATCAATTGCTGTGCTTTTTATCTCTTCTTTTCTTCCTCTTTAAATACCTGCATTAGCTTAAGACCTTTATCCTCTAGTTCTGAGATTCTATCTTCTCCGTAGCCTAATGTGTTGAACTTCCTACTGCATCTTGAAGTTCCCTTCAATTCCTTAAGCTCTGATGGATCCTATCTAATCTCATCATAGCTTTCCTTCATTTTATTTTGATCAGTGTTTGGATTTCCTTTTGGTTATTTTCCACTTTCCCTAATGCTCTTCATTGTATTTGCAATCCATACTTCTGTCATTTTTATAATTTCTTTATAAATGGGATCCTCTGTGTTAGACATCATTATCCTTTGGGAAGACTGATCTCTTCTGGTTTTTCATATTGCTGCAATTTTTCCGTTGGTTGCTCCTTATGTGTGTTTTCTTCTTGTTCACTTCCTTCTCCTACATTTTCCTCTCCCTTCCTCCTTCTCTTTAAATTACTTTTCTCTGTGCCTAGGCATTGAAGTAGCCTTTTGGTGTAAGGCCAAAAGGAAGAGAAGTGTAAAGAACCACAAGGTAAGAAAGAAAGAAAAAGAAAAACAGTAGGGAGGATGAAATGAAAAAATTGAAAGAAGAAGAGAAGAAGGACAGAAATGGAAATACAGGACCAATAATGGTGTCTGGCAGGGTGCTTTGACCACATCTACAATTCCAGGACTCTGAAAGATCAGGCTGGGTGGGTCCTTCAAGGTCAGGGGTTCCTTTCTAGCTTGTGCAAAAGCAAGACCCCAACCTCCACCAAATGTAGAAGAAAATCAACAGTATGTCACAGGGGGGACCTACCAATACCATCCTACTAAAGGAAAAAGCTAGAAGGACACCATAGACCAGGGGCTCAAGGCATCCTTGAGTCATGCCAGTGTTGTGGCACTCCAGCTCAGGGCTCAATGTGAGGCTCTGTCTCAAAAGATTATACAATGAAAAAGAATCAAATAGATCAGGAAAAAAATAATTAGAAATAAAATTATATAAGACAGTATAAAAGGGATATCTTAGTTGTTTAAGAAACTCATAAGGGAAAAATGAGAAAAATAAAGGAATATGTACAAAAGGAAAAAAAGAAGAAAAATAGAAAAGTATGAAAGAAAAAAAGGAGCAGAAATACCATTGCAAAAGTCCAGTCCTTCTTATTGAAGAATGTAAAAGTGGAAAAATAAAAATACAACAAAACAAGAAGAATAAAAAAGAAAAACAGAAAAAAACTAAGAAAAAAATTTTAAATGTAGATATTTATATTGCAATATGTTTCCTGGACACCAGTTTTTGTTCTAAGAAAACAATAAAAAAGAGAGAAAAGATATGGAATGCAATATATTGCCTGGATGAAATGTAGCAATGTAGGGTTATAAGACACAAAACACCCACACTAGTTCTGCTGAATAAGATGGGGGTCAGAAGCCACTTGTTTGTTGCTGAGGAGACACAGTCCCATCTTTCTGATTTATTTGCCCTCAATCAGGGCTTGGTTGCTTTATTGGCATTTAATTCCTGCAGGGCTGAGAGACTGGTCCTTTTGCCAGATTTCTTAGGAGATATTCCATGATCTTTCAAACAGTGCAACTTGGCCACAAAGGGGAGTAGGAGCCACCTAGCTCATCCCAATGGTGGCTGCCTGAGCAGGTGTGGCAAAGCTGGCCACATGCTGGGACCCTGTGGGACATTCTTCCTGGGTGGACTTCCCACAATGGTGATGCCCTGCTAACAGTAAAACAGATGAGAGCACCATGCCACCTGTTGGTTCAAAGCCAGTTAGAAGGAAAAAAAGGCTCTATGCATACTCTTTGTGATATCTGACACAAGAGATAAGCAAAAAGTCCTCCCCAAATCAGCATGTAGCCCTAGGATTGCAGGTTGGACATCCTTCAAGTTTACACCAATAACCACAGCTGAGGATGTGAGGTATTATACCCAGTTGGAGAAAAGGATGGAACTATGCTGAGTTAAAATATAATAACAGGGATTCTGGGAAGATGACTGACTAGTAGCAATGCTTGGCAGAGTCTTCTGACCAGAGGGAGAAAAACTGGACAGAATTGGACTCTATGAAACCCAAGGTGGGGAGCTAAGCCAAGAAAGAAGTTTGGCAAGCTGTGACTCCAAGAAGAGCATTCAATCAAGCAAATTGCAGGTATAAAGCCTATCATCTAGAGTATGGGTGATCCCTTCCCCAAGTGGGAGGCTCACTGTGGGCTCTCTACAAGTGATCAGTGAGAAAAGACTTCTCATTTTACCTCACTAGAGAGAGCTGCTAAACTCCTTCTCCAGGGAGGTCCCACTCGTGAATCTAGATACCACCCCGCCAGGCATAAAATTGAACAAATATTTTCCCTGCAATTCCAAACTCCCTGTCCACTCTTTCCCCCTCACATGGCGGTCTGAAGTTCTGCCCCCTAAAGAGCTCAAAGTGTTTGGTCTTTTCCTGAGAGACTGGGGCATAGTGTGGACTGCTGAACATCATCAATCTGTGAATAGTGGGGAAGAGAGAGAGTGCAGAAAGAAAGAGACAAGCAGTGGGAGGAGGAGTGTCCTGCCAGCGGTGGTGCTGACCCCCAGTTTGGGCTATGTCTGGCAGGAGGGTGTGCAGAACCCCTAGCTCTGATGATGTCTGGAAGTGGGAGAGTGGTTGCCTGGTGTGGACTGAGCTCAGAGGATATGATGAGGATCCCTTACTCCAACTGAGTCAGCAAGCAGAGGGTTTCTGGGTGTGTACTGAGACAAGCAGTCAGGGGCATGATCCCCTGGCTCCAACTGAGATAGTGAGCAGAGATGTGGACACCAGTGTGGACTGAGTCTGATGGGCAGGGGCATGGATCCCTGGCTCCAACTGAGCTGGCAAGTAGAGGTGTGGATGCCCAGTGTGAAGTGAGTCTGGTGGTTGGGGTCCCAGACTCCTGGCTTTGATTGTGCTGGGCGACAGGGGTGTTGATGCTCAGTTGGGATTTTGACAGGCAATTGGTGGCTCACCAATTGAGGGGACCAGGCACCATACCCTTGGGGTTGCAGGACAGAACTGAGGATATATATCTGCAGTTGGAGACCCTTGGGTCCCCCTCTGTTGAACAGGGTTTGTATTGCCTGAGACAATTTGATTGGACCTCACTTCTGGGGATGTCTATCCAGGGACAATCTGAGTTCTGTAGCAGAAAAGACTGAATGGTGGGGGCGGAGTGCCATAGCTATCTGTATCTCTCCACAGCTAAGTTTTCAACCTAATACCATGACTTCCCTTCTTAGGATAGGGTAGATGTTGACTGATTTCAAAACAGAGCCAGCTTGCACTATCTCACCAAGTAGATCCCCTGAGACTCTGGCCAAAACTCTGAAAGAGGCCTTTGTAAGGTTAGGGGATAAGCCACAATTACAAAGCCTAGCATTTTAGTAAGAGGTTGATTAACTCTACTACCTGGGAACCCCAATTCAATCTCACCCTACCAGTTCTAATAACCAAATGATGGAAAAGAAGCATGGGGTGGAAGCAATGGAAGAACTCTGGAAACCTGAATAACCAGAGTAGATCAACTCCTCCCACCCCAGGAATGACAAAGGGGAAACAACTGAAGATGTCATGCATAAACAAATGGCTGCAGTGTCAGAAATTGAATTCAGAGTATGGGTGGCAAATAAGATGAATAGAATGGAAGAAAAGTTAGAAATTGAAATCTAAAGAGTAGTTCTAAAGTTGTCTCCAGAAATTAATGAACTCAAAGACAAAGTCACCAAAGATATAGACATAATAAAAAAGAGATAGCAGAGCCCAAGGAAATGAAAATTTATTTGAGGAGCTCTAAAATACAGTAGAATACCTCAGTAATAGAGTTCACCAGGCAGAAGAAAGGATCTCTGAAACTGAAGACAAAGCTTTTGAACTTCCCCAAATGCTCAAAGAGGCAGAGAAATGGAGAGCAAAAACTGATCATTCCCTGAGAGAGTTGTGAGATCACTCCAAAAGATCAAGTTCATCTTATAGGAATTCCTGAGGGAGAAGAGGATGGTTCTATAGGTAAAGATGCTCTAATCTAAGAGATTATGGAGAATTGTCCAAGCATTCCCAGAGATACAGAAATTCAGATAGTAGACAGTTTCAGAACCCCATCAAGACTCAATCTAAATAAAGCATCTTCTAGACATGTTGTAATTAACTTTGCCAAAGTTAAGATGAAGGAGAAAATTCTGCAAGCAGCCAGATATAAGCAAAGCATTGCCTACAAAGGGAGAAATATAAGAATGACTACAGATCTCTCAGCTGAAACCTTTCAAATCAGAAGAGGATAGAAATCAACCTTCAATCTTCTAAAACAAAGCCACTTTCAGCTCAGGATCCTGTATCCAGCCAAACTGAGTTTCATTTGTGGTGGAGAAATCAAATACTTTAATGACATACACATGTTGAAGAAATTTGCCATAACTAAACCAGCTCTCTGGGATATTCTCAGACCCATCCTCCACAATGACCAGTACAATGCTCTGCTACCAAAGAAAGATCACTGAGAAATTTTTGAACAAAACCCAACTTCCCCAGTGGTGAAAGGATTAAAAATATCCACTGGACATTTGAAAATCACAACACTCAAAACACTACCATACTTATCAATTCTTTAAACTTACGTGAATAGTTTAAATTGTCCTCTAAAGAGACACAGGTTGGCTCATTTGATACAAAAACTGAGACCAGTTATCTTCTGGATACAAGAATCTCATCTTATAATAAAGGATAAAAATAGACTCAAGGTGAAGAGATGGACAGATATCTACAATACAGGCAAATGGAAACCAGACAAAAGCAGGGGTTGCAATTTTATTTGAAGATACAATTGGCTTTAAACCAACAAAGATAAAGAAAGGGTTTGCTTTATAAAAGCACGTACTTGTAAAGGGAAACCATAATTAACATTTATGCACCCTACCTGAATGCTCCTCAATTTATAAAGCAAACCCTAATGGAGAAGAACAACTTGATATCTTCCTGCACTAAAATTGTTGGAGATTTTAACACCTCTTTGAACGTTTTGGAAAGATCCTCCAAGAAGAAATTAAACAAAGAAAGATTAGACTTAAACTCGACCCTAGAACAAATGAACTAAACAGACCTCTACAGAACATTTCATCCTAATAAAACTGAATATATATTCTTCTCATCAGCCCATGGATCATCCTCCAAAATTGATCATATCTTAGGACACAAGTCTAACCTTAAGCCAATTTAAAAGAATAGAAATTATTCTTTGTATCATCTCAGACCACCATGAAATAAAAGTTGAATTCAACAGCATCTTTAATCCTTCATACTCAAAGTCATGGAAACTAAATAATCTTAGGCTGAATGATAGCTGGATCAAAGATGAGATTAAGAAGGAACTCACCAAATTTTTGGAACAAAATGACAATGAAGACACAGTTTATCAAAACCTGTGATATATTGCAAAGGCAGTCATAAGAGGGAAATTTTCTTCTATAATAAATATATGTTGACGGTGGTTACTTTGTATTTGTGATCATTCCATCGTCACTTGGGCACCAGTGCTCCTTCTTGGCACTAGGGGCCAAGATCCAGGGAACATCCCCCTGCAGAGGGACCTGACAGTTGCTAAAACCATACCACAGAAACCAAGAACCGTATGGAAACCATTGACAGGGAGGCTAGAGCAGAGCAAAGAAGCAATGGAAATAAAGCAACCAAGACAGTGGAAGTGTAATTTTATTTAGGAGGAAATAAGCAGGCAAAGAAAAAAGGGACAGAAAGCAGGGCGTAATTCTGTGTGGTAGTCTTTCTCCTCCAAAAAGCAGAAACCAAGATGGATTTCTGCAAGGATTTCATTAAACATCTATGTGAGAGAAAAGCAGAGAGGCTGCCAGACCCCAACACACACACACACTTGGTCCTAGTGATAGTGATATCAAAATTTTGTCTTCAGTAGGTCTTTGATCTCAGTGATTCGAAGAATGACATGGACCACAGATCAGTGGTAAGAAAGGATTTATGTTACAGAAAAGAGTACAGAGGAAAAAACACCAAAGCTCCTGGCAGAGAGAAAAACCCAAGTGGGAAGAAAGCCTTCTCTCTCTGTCTGTCTGTTTCTCTCTCTGGGTTCTTTCTCCAGGGATATATATATATATATATAATTGCATGGGTCCTCTGTTGTTACATTTAGCCAGGACTCTCAGTGACAAACAAATGGATATAATCCCTTTGGTTTCCAGGCCTACAGAGCTGGGTAACAAATGAATGGATACAATCCTTTTGGTTCCTAGGCCTAGGAAACCTACAAGAAATTGACCAGGCCTGGGAAATGGGGGTTCTCTGTTAAGCTGCAAGTGCAAGGGGAGGGCGACACTAAGGAACTGGCATCTTCCCAGAAGTTCTCTAGACCCTCTGGCTACTTGAGCCTCCTGCACCCTCCCCCCACCCCCACTCGCCAGCCCACTGGTTCCTCTGCCGGCTGCCATGGCACCAACACTGCCAGGGAGGTCTGCTCCTCAGCTCTACCTGCCCTGTATAAATTCTACCTCTCCGAATAGAAACTTTTAACTGCTGTTAGGCAAAAAGAGCAAAGACTCGATCTAACTGCTTTGTGCTGAATCTGGGCAATGATAAAAGGGGGCAGTTAGGGTTTCTCTGGAGGAAGAGTGATCCAGGGGTCTGCAATACAATCAGGTCTTGGACTGGAACCATCTTTACTGTGTGTGGGTGGCTTGATGACATCATTTCTGGAAGACACAAATCTGATTAGCATATTAAAAGGCAAGAGTAGAACAGTGAGATGAAGGGGTTAATTACAGTGTCAGTGGTGTCATGTTGTAAAAATAAAGTCAGTGATATTAAAAGAAAATTTTATTAATACTTTCCTTGCTGTCTTCTAAATAATAACTTCTAATTTTCTTAGGTTCACAAGTATAGGTAGATTGTGGTTGATTCTCTTCATGGTCTGCTTCTGTAGGAGACAGTGGGTTCCAGGATTTTACTCGTGAGTGAATGATGTATCCAGGAATCTATTCCCATAACTTTAACAGCTGTAGAAGAAGACAAGATAACAGAAAAGGCAACTTCCAAGTTGGGGTTGTTGTAACTGCCACCACCTATAAGGAAAATTCAGATCCCACTTCAGGTATAAATCAGGTGGTGATTTATTAATACCTGCACAGGGGACCGTCACTCCAAAGAGTGAGCGCTCCCCAGGAGAAACACAGGCTGTGTTTTATACCCTTTTTGTTGCTACGTGGCAAGCCAAGCAAAAACAGAAGCAAAACGTGGCAGTTAGAGGGGGGAGGGTGGTCAAGGGGTTGCTACGTGGTGGCTCAGGGTTTTTTTGCATGGTGATTGGCACAAAGACAGCTTGGAAAGCTCAGTAGCTTGGGAAACTCAGTAACCTGGGAAACTCTGCTTGAGTGAGTTTCTACTATTGTTTTAACCATAACTAGGGAATTAAAGGAACTTAGAGAACTCCCTCATCAGAAACCTGTTGTCAGAATTAACCCAAGGTGGGGGGGGGCACGATGGGGACCAAGGCCAAGACAGGCTGAGGCAGACTCAGGTCTCTTGGGGGCTTTTGGCCTACAACATTTCCCACTGGTCTTTTTGGGAATCAAATCCTTGATTCATCTGCATCACTGGAGAGGGGCTGATAGTGTCTATGCAATACCATTAATTTTCCCATTCAGGGATGGACAGGGAACTCCCATTTTTCAGGCTCAGGTGAGCTCAGACATCAGACTCATTTTTAGGCACAAACTTTCTGAGTCCTAGCAAGGTAACTTATGAGCAGAGAATCTCTTCTCCAGACAAAAACTGCAAACTTGTCTGAGGTGAGGGGCTGCATTCATTCATTTGCTAGAACATCCTTTCAGTTTGTAAAGGTATTTTTCTATATACTAAGTCCTGGCCAAAATATTTCTCTGGGCCAATTATTTACTCTTAGACAAAGAGAATTTTTGACCTGGGCCTCCTCTCCCCTTCTAGAGGCTGTTCACTTTAGAGACCTGTTGCTTATACGGATACAGCTCTATTTAGTATGAGATTTGCACTCTCTTCCCCAGGTTTTCAAGGGCATTTAGAGCTCACTGGACTTTCTGAATCATAACACTTCCAGGGCACGGTCCCTCTGCCAATAGCTCTGGCACTCTCGACTCTCTCTGTATGCCCCTCAGTCCAACAAAATGTCATTTATCACTGATCTGTGGCATGCTGTGGCCCAATTTTCAAATTCCTGAGACCAAACACTCACTGAAGAAATTCTAGTAACAAAACTATAACAACATTTTTCATTTTCCCCCAAGTCCCATATGGCCTTGTGGCTGCTACCAAAGACAGAAAGAAAACTAAAGACTTCCAGTTTTCACACAGAATAGTCAAGGGACAAAGTTGGAGCAGGGAAGAAGGGCACACTCACACATTCGTTTCACCCCATGAATGGGGGGGCAAAACCCTACCTATTTTTATCCATCTTAGTCATTCTCCAAGTACTTACATACCTACAGTTCTAACCTATTTCTTAAACAGGGCAGCCTCGATTTCTCACTCGAGCTGCTACTTAGCCATAGGAGGCAAACTAACATTCCTCTAGAACCTGTGAAGGGAGGTCTAACTCCACTCTCAGAGTTTTCTCAGTCATACCACACTCATACAGTCTCACATACTTTTTAACAGACCTGCTGGCAATTTAACGTCCAAGGAGTTGGTCAGGCTCCTTCTTCCATTAAAACTGTAGTGGAATCCCCAGATCTATTATACCTTGCCTTAATTTGGGGTCTTAATATCAACTTATTTCTGCAGGTGCCAATATTTTAGCACTGAGGTCTTAGGGATTGTGACTCTTTTTGGGTTCTCTACTCAGGCCTTAATAGTACTGTGGTGGGGGGCTAATATACATATGAGTTTTTACTTTTCCCTGTGACATTTCCCTCTTTTATCTCAAAGTCCAAAAGTCCAATTAAGACAAGTTCCTCGAGGAGTTTCCTCAGGCTTCAGCCATGCATTGACCAGCCAGCTCCCAGTATGTGGCTGGAGCAGGGCATGTTGACTGTCTTAAAAGTTACCTTTACTTCCTAAGGGGAAGTGAAGTCTTATTCAGCCTGCTATGATGACTCCGGGTGAGGATTCCTTTCACTTTCACTGCTGTACGTGTGGTCAGGATAATGGTGGAAAGTTCTTTTTACCTTGGTCTCAGGAAGACCAGGTTCTGATTCTAGACCTAGACTTGGTCTCCTTGATCCTTCAGAAAGAAAGGCTGTACAGATACAAAAGACTAAACAGAACACAGTTAAATACCCCAGTGGAGATTTTCCTTGTTACTCTTTCTAGGGTTTTTGTATAGTTACATCATTTACTGGGAAATTCTCATTTTAGGTTTTAATTTTCCTGAGGTATCTATGTAGACACAGTAGATAACATTTAATACTGCACAAATTGTTCCCAGTGTAGCTAACTGATGATCTTTGTTGAGTCTTAAGGCTTTAGAGTAAAAATAACTATATAACTGTATATAATTCTATAGTCTTTGACCAGTCTTTAATTTCATTTAACATATTAGTTCAGTAAAACAGTTATGTCTTATTTTATGAGTTGACATTACAGGCAAGGCTGGGATTTAATACAGGTGAGTCACAGCCTCTTTTCTTTTTGAACTATTTTTCTCTCTCTCTAATTGTCCTTTACAAAAATCTATTTTTATCTATTTTATTTATATTTATCCAATTTATTATTCTGTGACCTATGAAATCAGGCATTCACACTAGGAAGACCTACAAAATTAAACACATGAGCATTTTTGTCAATACCTACAACTCAGATCCAGACAACATGGCTTCTCTCACCTAACCATTGATATCAGAAATAGCCCTACTTACCACAAATCACACAAAGACAAATCCAATGTTTTGCCGGAAATTCCATTCAGAAGACATAAAACAAAATATAGCCTTTTGTTTTCCAGACTTCTAACCTAGCCATTCCAGTTGCTAAGGGGGTTTCCAGTGAGGAGTCCCCTAGGATTCCCTCCCACACCATCCTGAACTGACATTTTTCAGACATTGGGGTAGGGAAGCCCCTAAACCTAGCTGAGAACTATTGAGGACAATGTTTCCATCTTCACTTCCCCCCTCCAAGTTAGCAAAGCCATAATGGCCAAACCCAGCCAACATAGAATCAGTGCAGCTAGAAAACAAACACAGAGGCTTGCCCAGGAAAGATCCAACACAGTGAGACAAATGTCACAATATCCAGAGGACAGCTTTTTCAGTTTGGGGGTAGGGTAGCTGGGAAGCATGGGAGAACTAGTGAGCCAAACTTAACCAGAGAAGCTGTGGAATACACAGAAGCTTGTAATTTACCTTCCACTTCGCAGGCATTAAATACATTTTTCTGAAAAGGTGATACATAAATGGCCAACACACCCGTGACAGTGCTGATCACCAGAGTATTGCAAAGCAAAACTGCAAGGAAAAACCACTTTATATTCTTTAGGATGGCTACTATCCAAACAGCAACAGAAAACAGTAAGTGTTGGTGAAGATGTGGAGAAACTGGAACTCTTGTGCACTGGTGGAGGGAAAGTACAATGGTGTCACCACTATGGGAAACACTATGGTGGTTCCACAAAGAGTTAAACAGGATTACCATGTGATCCAGCAATCCTGCATTTGGGTATATATCCAAAGGTATTCAAAGTGCAATCCCAAAGTGGTATTATTTCACCCACATTCGTAGCAGCATTATTCATAATAGCTAAAAGGCAGAAGCAACCCAAGTGTTCATCAATGAGGAGTGGATAAACCAAACAGTTCTGTACATAAAATGAAATGTTTATTCAACCTCAAAAAGGAAGGAGATTCAGATGCATGCTACCACATGGATGAATCTCAGGGACACTGTGCTAAGCCAGTCTCAATAGGTACATATTGTCTAATTGCACTTGGATGAGGTACCCAGAGAAGTCAAATGCATGGAGACAGGGAGTAGAAAGGTGTTTGCCAGGGGGAGAGGTAGGAGCCTTTGTTTACTGAGGACAGAGTTGCAGTTTTACAAAATGAGTTGTGTAGATAAATGGTTGTGACTCCATAGTGTGAATGTAGTTCACACCGCTGAACCATATTTGTAAAAGGTGCAAAGGTGGAGATTTTATGTTATGTGAGTTTAATCAGAATGAAAATGAATAAGGTTTTAAAATTTACTTAAAGCATTGATGGATAACAAAGGCAGGGATGTAGGGCAACTGTAAGTAGCACTTTCAATTGATGGAACCACTTTGAGAAAGGTGTTTGGCAATAACGATGCATGCCCCATAGCCTAGGAGTCTCACTTTTAGGGACACACCCTACGGAAACCCCTAAGGGTCCACCCAGAAAGGAAGGTGTCTGGATGTTCTTAGCAGCCATGTGGATCAGAGCTCCAGACTGGAAGAAATGGAAACATGCACAGTAGCACGGGTCAGTCTACTGCCTACTATCCACACAACAGCATAATGTATGGAAATGTGCGTGGGGACATGCAATGTGTGACAGATGAGGAAGTTCGTGAATGATATGGAGCTGAGGAAGCCAGATACGGAAGAGTTTAACTACAGCATCAATCAAAATTAGGCTTGTGCTGGTAGAAGTCAGGGTCGGGGTTTCCTTTGGGGGAGAGGCTAGATATCAGATGTGTCTCCAGGAGACTTTGGGGTGCTGATAATCTGTTTCCTGATCTGGGTGCTGAATACAGGATGTGTTTACTATGTGGCAAAAAGTATTTTACCTCTTACATGTGTATATGGATGGAGCTGGAACATATTCTTAGCAAAATATCTCAAGAATGGAAGAAAAAGTATCCAGTGTACTCAGCCCTACTATGAAACTAATCTATAGCTTTCATATGAAGGTTATAACACAATTATAGCACAAGAATATGGGGAAAGGAGCAAGGAAGGGGAGGGGGGAGGATGGGTGGAGGGAGAGTAATTGGTAGGATCACACCTACGATGCATCTTAGAAGGGTACAGGTGAAACCTACTAAATGCAGAATATAAATGTCTTAACACAATAACTAAGAAAATGCCATGAAGGCTATTTTAACTAGTTTGATGAAAATATTTCAGACTGTATATGAAACCAGCACATTGTACCCCATGATTGCATTAATGTACACAGCTATGATTTAATAAAAAAGAAAAGAATGTAAGTTCTATATTCATGTGAAGTGTACTTAAATTAAAAATTTTTAAGTGAAAATCATCCAACTGCCTATTAATCCTAGGATGAAGCCTCAGCCTGTCATGCCTTGTTCATAAGGACAAGTTGACGGTGACCATGTGGTTCTCCCCTTGGTGCAGGGAGGCTGCCACCAGGCTCTAAGCACTGCAGGGACATCAGGGTGAGAGCTGAGCCCAGGGCTCCAGCACGCTCCTGGTGAGCTACAACACGGCCATGTCCACCTGAGTGCTGGGATCACCATTGCTGCCTATCTGCTCCTCAAGTTGAGCTGGAGCCCTGCCACTCTCCCACTTACCCTGCCACTCTCCCACCTACCCTGCCAATCCTTCCCTGGTGTGAATTATTCATTTGCTCTGATGAATTTTTAAGAAAACCCCAATTGTTCACAACAGCTTTTGGCATGCCTCCCTCTGCCTGTGACATTCTGGCTGAACACAGGAACTGAGTAGTAGAGTAGAGCCTCCCAGGCAGGGGACAGTGAGTGCTGACATCCATGTGTTCACATGAGACAGTGTTTGGCAGGCTTGGCAAGGTGCTGACCTGCCCGGATATCCTGACCAAGGCAGTAATGTGGGCTCCAAAGGCTTGGAAATGTTTCCAACAGGGGTCAAGACAGAGGGGTGCCTCTGGTCCACTCCAGTCCCTTCAGAATACCAGTCCCTTGGACAGTGGCCTTTGCTGTGTTAGATTCCAAGGCCTCCTGAAACCAGGGTCTGTAGTAGATTCTGCCCCTTTTCTAATGTCTGTGAATCCCACATCTCATCTGAGGAGGGAGGTGGCCATGGTGTGTGCAGTGTAGAGCACACGGGCTCAGCTCCACAGCAGCCTGGAGACTGCACCTGGGTCTAACACACAGCAGCTCTGTGCTTTGGCTCATTTAACTTCTCTGGGCCTTCAGGTCCTCACCTATAAAATCGGGCTGAGACTGCAGCTACCCTAATCCTGGTGAGGATCACTGAGCTAATAAATGGAGTGGGTGTAGAAAGGAGCCTGGGAGGTACTGAGTGCTCAGTGAGAGTTGGTCAGTTAACACATGAGCACAAAGACCTGGGCCTCTTCCCAAAGGTGGTTGTGGAGGCTTCTCACAAGGGCTGCCACACAGCAGACTGGTGAATGGACCTGCTCTTCCTATGTCTGAACCCTGCCTGGTCCACAAGAGGCCCAGAGAGGTGAGCTGTTGGGAGTTTCTGCTCCTGGGGGAGCCCCCAGACCCTCAGCTGGGCCAGGCAGCCCTCATATTTCCTGACACCCAGTCAGGCAGTGCTGGTCCGCATGGTATGTGATGTTTGTTTCTCCCTCTGTCCCATCAGAGGCCAGCTCAGTGACCTTCGGACCTTTCATCTCTGCACATGGGTCCAGTGCCTGATACAGAGCAGAGACCAAACAAGGGTGGTTTTGTTGAGGTTGAATGAGTGAGGAAATGTGTACAGGGTGACCCAACAGGGATGAAGCCAAGGCCTCCTGATCCCCAGAGCAAACTCAGCAGCCCCTTGCAGGTGTCTGCTGTGAGCAGAGGCTCCTCCCTGCTCCTCCTGCCCAGCCATCCAGGTATGCAGCATGTGTCTGTGAGACCTCCCTATCTCTGCTGAAGGCCAGGAGATACCCCAGAGCAGAAAACACACAGAAACGTTTGTCCCATGACCTGACCCTCAAGCAGAGAGAGAAAGAGAGAGGGAGGGAGACAGTCCACAAACTGGTGATAGAAATCCCACCTAGGCCAGTAGGCATTTTTGGCAACACCCTGACACACCTTCAGAGAGATGGAGCTTTTCAGCAGCACCCTGGGGAGAGGGATAGCTCACTGTGGCTATCTGGGATATAAGTGTCAGAAAAAGGCAGATGTGTCCCTTAGCATGGTGGCTTCCAGATTGCACAAATTTACAGGGAACAAACCCAAAAATGACCAGGTCTTAACCAATAGAGTTTATTTCTCTGTCCTGTGTGACATTTCATACAGGAGTAGTTTGACTGCTACTTATTCATAAGGGATCCAGACTTCTGACTTTCCATGTCATTATGCTATCATGTGGCTTACATCCTTTAGGGGGCTTAGGGTCTAAAATGCTTGCTGGAGCTCCAGCTGTCATATCTGCATTCCACATAGTCTCAAAGGGAAAGAGCTGACATTTTAACTCACCTAGTTTTTTGTTATTAGTCTTGCCAGGAGTTTAGAACTATTTTTTCTCTACATTTCACTAATCAGAAGTTTGCTCATTAGCCACCCCTAAGATAAGCTGGGAAAATTTTTCCTGGACAGTTTATTATCCTAAAGAAATGCAGATTCCTTCCCTAAGGAAGAGAGCAGTGTGGAAACTTGGAAGGCAGCTAACAGCCATTGCTGCCATGTGTATTTGGTGGTCCATGTGTAAGTGGACTCTGCAGCCAGTCCTGACCACTGCTCATTGTGAACTCACTGCTCTCCTTCAAGCCTGCACAGACATTTGTGAGGTCAGAACTAGAGGCTTAGGCAGGAAAGTCTCCAGTGTCAGGGTGTGACAGATCTTTCTGGCTCTGGCACCTGTGCTTCTGTGTTCCAAGGCACTTCCACAAACCCCCTACAGGCTAAAGTTGAATTGGTGCCCTCCCACAAATCTTAGCTCCTCATGGTTTCTTCCTCAGGGCTTGTTAACTCTGATGGTACACCTCGTTTCAGCAGACCCAGTTTTTGGTTTTATTATTTGTTTTTATTTCCAACTAATATGAGATTACAGTCAATTAGGTCACAATGTTTGCATTTGTTAAGTAAAGTCCCTGTTGTAGTTGTG
>CAUYRH010157359.1:0-22542 GCA_963574655.1 Perodicticus potto | reverse complement strand
ATCATTATTGTTTGGCAGGCCCTGGCTGGATTCGAACCTGCCAGCTCAGGTGTATGTGGCTGGCGCCTTAGCCTGTTGAGCCACAGGCGCCAAGACATGATTCTTTTTTTTTTTTGAGACAGAGCCTCAAGCTGTCACCCTGGATAGAGTGCTGTGGCAGCACAGCTCACAGCAACCTCCAATTCCTGGGCTCAAGCGAGTCTCCTGCCTCCGCCTCCCAAGTAGCTGGGACTACAGGTGCCCGCCACAACACCCGGCCATTTTTTTTTTTGGTTGCAGCCATCATTGTTGTTTGGCGGGCCCAGGCTGGATTCGAACCTGCCAACTCAGGTGTACGTGGCTGGTGCCTTAGCCTGTTGAGCCACAGGTGCCGAGCCCGAGACATGATTCTTAATGTTTATGGAGTCCAAGGCTCCTTGGAAAATGGGAGGAAAGTAATAAGCCATCTCCCCAGAAGACGGACATATTTTTGCATAAAATTTCAGGAGTTTTCAGAACTTCCTTCTTTCTACCCACTCTCCTCCCCCATATTTTTTAGGTAAAGACCTTAGCCTTAGGCCTGATCTGGGCACTAAGTTTGGACTCTTGAGGAGGAATGCTACAAGTCGACCTTCAGCTAGGCCACAGCTGGGCAAAGTGTTGGCAAGTGCCCTGTGCCCTGACTTCCTGTCCCCTGTGGTTCTACACTTGGCAAAAGCAAAAGCAGCTTTTAGCTTGGCAAGTTAGCTGCCTGCCAAAGGAGTAGGCATCTGTGACGAGCCTGGTGTTTGGCACACACGTTTTGCCAGATTATTTGCTAGTTACACTCCTGTGTATATGCTGGTTTGTGTGTTACTTTCTGTTGATGTTGGTTGGTATATGGACTCAACTAGACAGTAGATCAAGACTATTCTCAGAGCAGAGAATGAAGGCAGACATGTGGGGAAGACGTAGGAGCTGTGGGGCATCTGTTTCTAGCCAGAACTTTGAAGGGAAACAAAATCCTTTTGCAGAGGGCTTTGGCAGGGCAGGTATGGCATAATAGGTGGAGGTAAGTGGGTACAAAATAAGAAGAAGGGGTACCAAAAATCTCCATAATCAAGCATTATTTCACTGCAACTAAAAGAAACCAAAAAAAAAATGCAAAAATTAATAAATCAATTTCAAAATTTTAAGTAAAGTTGGAATACAATCCTGTATTTCCCTGACTCCATCTCGCTCACCTTATCTGAATCCCAGGGCTTTGGAACTCAGGAAGGCATACCCTCAAAATCTCAAACTTGTATTTGAGCAGCACCTGTGAGTTTCAGTAAAATCAGTACCTGGGCATTGCCGAGTGAGTTCTCATAACTGTCCAGGAATGCTCCCCGCGAGTGGGAGCCGGGCTCTGCTGTGTCCAACCCGCCCACTTCCGCCCAAAGCATGTATTGGTAGTGACCCAAATCTTCCACCAGGTGGCACTCTTGCTCTAACCAGGTGTCCCTGAAAAGGGAATTCTTAGTCAAACCAGAGAGATGTAAACTAGATGCTGTTGTTTTTTGAAAGGCCAGAAAAAAATCCTGAGCAGGAATGGTAGTAAATAAACACAGATGAGATACGAAGCTGTCCGGAAGAGTATTCTACAGAGCTTGGAGCAAGGAAGGGTCTGATTAGTGACAACAGGCTGTGCTCCTCTTTAGCAGGTGACAAAAATGAGAATTTAAAACCACCTTTTGTTCTCAGATACAATATAAACATGTGACTGGGGAAAGAAATGTGGGATTAATGGTTTTCTGAGAAGGATAGCCTGGTGGTGACAGCGCGGGCACTCCAGTTAGAAAGGCCTGGAATGTGGCCTCCACCACTTCTTAGCTGTGTTCTTGGACGAATGACTGGGCTTTGCCAAGCTGGAGATTCTTCATCTTTAAATGGGGATTACTATAGCTGCTCCCGCAGAGGGCTGCTAGGGGATTAAACAGACAGATGCACACAGGCTGTTTGCATATAGTAAGGGCTCCACCAAGGAGTGGCATTGTCATGGACTTGTAGGCAAGACCTGCACAGCTAAATTCCTGGGCCTGGCTTCCCCTGGCTGTTGCATTAATTAAGGAGATGACCCCAGGGTGACCTAGAGAAATAGCTCCATAATGAACCACGGCCTGGCTTTAGGAGAGTTAACCAGAAGAATTTCTCACCTGGATAGAGTTTCACAGGTGTGATTTTTGAACCAGGAAATCACTCTGCGTTTCTGGGTTCCTGTGCAGAACTGTCTCACCTTTGGTGACTTGGAAACATCTGACTACCAGGTGACTGATCCCACTTAAGGTATGCATTGTTGCAGAAAGTATCCACTTACCCGGGTGTCTGTCTCCTTGCTGTTCTGAAATCCTGAACTCATAAGGATGCCCCAAATTAACTATTCTTCAATAAGAATGAATGATAACACTGCCTCTTAATTAAGGCTTACTTTATATCAGTCACTTTCATAAGCACTTTACATATACTGGCTCTTTTATCCTCAAAAGCACCTGGAGAGGTAAGTGAGCCCATTTTACAGACAAGTAAATTTAGGTTTAGGGAAACTATTATTAGGGCTACTTCAACCAGGACCTGGTATAAACTTGGATCTGTCTGACTTCTATGTCAATCTATCTATCTGTGTATGTAATCTACCAATCATCTACTATCTATCTGTTTGATAGGTCAAATACAAACTATTCTGATCTAATTAAAGCAAGTCCCCCTAGAGACTACTAGGATCCAGGGAAATCTTCACAGGCCTCAGCTAGAGATCCTTTCTTGAAAGCATAGTGACACATGCATGGCTGTACCTTTGTAGATGCACATACACAGCACATGTGACATTTGAAGTGTGACAGCATGCTCTTTCTCATGGACACCATGCCCCGGATGATGATCCACTCTTGAGTGGGCCACATTTCTGGGGCTCCCGGAGGAGAGCTCACTTGGCAAGATAGTCAGACAATGCCGTTCTTCTTCATTCTGCACTGAGCTCCCTTTTGCTGGCCTGAGAAAAGCTCTGTGGCCAGAATGGTCTGACTTTTCAATAGGACACTGTTGGACAAGACAGGATGTGTTAGACAACACCATCAGCTTGACCACAAGAAGGAGCAGAAGAGCAAATGCTGCCTTCTCAAAGGAAAGTATCACCAGCCATCCAGGGAAAAAAATCCGGTTTTGCAGTTTTTTGTTTTTTTTTCTTTTAGAGACAGTTTCACTTTGTCACCCTCAGTAGAGAGCTGTGGCGTCACAGCTCACAGCAACCTCCACTTCTTGCGGCTTAGGCGATTCTCTTGCCTCAGCCTCCCAAGTAGCTGGGACCACAGGTGCCCACAACAATGCCTGGCTATTTTTTGCTGCAGTTTGGCTGGGGCTGGGCTCGAACCCTCCATTCTCGGTATATGGGGCCAATGCCCTACTCACTGAGCCATAGGCTCTGCCCCCTAGGTTTTGCACATTTTTTTTTTTTTTTTTTGGCTAGAGCTGGGTTTGAACCTGCCACCTTTGGCATATGGGGCTGGCACCTTGCTCCTTGAGCCACAGGTACTGCCTGGTTTTGCAGTTCTTAACTGCAGAAGACAGCTGGCCAAAAGCTTGGAAGCTTCTTGGTGAGTACAGGTCCTAGAGTCAGTTGGGGAGCCAGTGTGGCTGAAAGCAGTATGTTACCTCTAAGTTCATATTGAAGCTCGACTCAGACTAATAAAATTTTCTCGAGTACAGGTCCGTAGAGGATCTACTTTATTCAATTAAGTGGGTTTTAATCAGTCAATTAGAGAACAAGTTCTTCTCTAAGACTTAGAAACTATTTTGTCAAGTTACTTCAGTGAAAATATAGTTGACATTATTTAGTAACTTTTAAAATGAGTCACTTCCTGTTGATATTTATTATAAATCAATTTAATCTTAAGTGTCAATGAGGTTCATGAAGTAAGGGAGAAGAAAAAATGGGGGGTTTTTTGCACATAAATATTTTTATTAAAATGAAAATAAGCCAAAATAATATAATTTCATGGGAAGATAAATGTATCAAAAGACATTTTTTGTTCTTAAATGACTGCATATCCCGATGAAGAGAGGGTTAGAGCAAGGGCCAAGCTCATTTATTTCTTAATCCACAGTCTTTAATACAATTTTGATGTGAGGTTTTTGATCAACAAATATTTACTGATTTGAATTAAAATCCAACACATGGATTCTCTTTTATTTGATTTCCTAAATAAAAAGAGCCAATCTTCTGTCTTTTTCCTATTTTTTTAAAATTTTTTTTGAGACAGAGCCTCAAGCTGTCACCTTGGAGAGAGTGCCGTGGCATCACCGCTCACAGCAACCTCCAATTCCTGGGCTCAAGCGAGTTTCCTGCCTCTGCCTCCCAAGTAGCTGGGGCTAGAGGCGCCTGCCACAGTGCCTGGCCTTTTTTGGGTTGCAGCCGTCATTGTTGTTTGGCGGGCCCAGGCTGGATTTGAACCCACCAGCTCAGGTGTATGTGGCTGGTGCCTTAGCCCGTTGAGCCACAGGCACCGAGACTCCTATTTTTTTTTTTTTCTTTTGAGACAGAGTCTCACTTTGTAGCCCTCAGTAGAGTGCTGTGGTGTCACAGTTCACAGCAACCTCAAAATTTTGGGCTCAAGCGATTCTCTTGACTCAGCCTTCTGAGTTACTGGGACTACAGGTGCCTGCCACAATGCCCAGACATTTTTTTAGAGATAGGGGTCTTACTCATTGCTCAGGCTGGTCTTGAACTCCTGAGCTCAGGCAATCTACCTGACTTGGCCTCCCAGAGGGCTAGGATTATAGCCACCATGTCCCGTCTCGCCTGTCCTTTTCTTTCACTATCACCACTAACTGCCCTAATCAGAAAGCACAGCAGAGGAGCCCAGCAGTCATCTACAGAGAGGTCAAGGTCAGGGGTAGATAGGACACATCGCACCCTGGGTTCATAACCTCAGTTAAGCTGCAGGGTGGGGCCCTTTATCACACACTTATCACAGTACATCAGGAACTCTGCATTCCCTTTCCCCCTCAATCCCTACCAGAGGTTGTGAGCTCACTCATGCCACTGGTATCTTCCCCAGTTAGAGATGAGGGAACCCAGTCTTCGAGACTCAAGTTGCAGAAAGGAAGGAGCGGGGATTCAAACCTGGGACTTTAGAAGGAAGACTCTTTGCATGATGTCAAACCTCCTCTCAGCAGTTGGGATTGGTGCAGCCAGCAGAGGAGCGAGGCCCGCTCAGAATGCACCAGGTGTTGGTGACTTTTTGTACAAGGGCATTTCTAGGGAACTAGAGGACAAGGGGTTGATTTGGCCAGCAACCCACCAGAGAGCTGGAAAATGCTGCTGACTTGGACCGAACAACTTCAAGTTCAAGGCTTTTTATTTTTTCCTCCAAATCTACCCACTGAAAAGTCCTCAGAGTATGAGGGGACTCAAGAAGTACTGTCAGGATGAAGATGCTAATTGATTTCTTTTGCATTTTTTTAAAAAGAGCCTTATCTAAAGCTCTTTAGGTTTGCTAGAGAGGGGAGATGGTGAGTCTTGAGGTCGTCAATCAGAAAATTATTTTCAGCTGTGCACAGTGGCTCATACCTGTAATCCTAGCACTTTGGAGGCCGAGGTGGGTGGATTGCCTGAGCTCAGAACTTTGAGACTAGCCTAAACAAGAGTGAGACCTTAGTCTCAACTAAAAATAGAAAAACCAGCCAGGCATTGTTGTGGGTACCTGTAGTCCTAGCTACTGGGAAGGCTGAGGCAAGAAGATGGTTTGAGTGCAGGAGTGTGAGGTTGCTGTGAGCTATGATGCCACAACACTCTACTCAGGGTGACAGAGTGAGACTGTGTCTCAAAAAAAGAAAAAAGAAAAAAGAAATATTTTCATAGGTCAAAAGAACCAAAGAGGTCCCACGTTCTATTTATATCATCAAAAGTAAAAATCTATTTCTGGGTCTGACCTCCCAGTGTCCCTTACTGACCCTAATTAAATTTCTCTTTGTTTTTTATCTGGTTTGTGTGACCCTGAGAAGTGCCACAAATGTCTTGTGGAGTTGTCCAGTTCCTGCCCTCTTGCTGCATCCCAGGGAGTCTGAGAGCTCTTGGTTTAATCCTTGTTCCTGCCTCCCGCAGGGGAGGAAGAGTAATCTCTGGTCCGGGGGCGGAGCGGGTGGTGGTGGGAGCATTCAATTAAATAGTCATGGCGAGGAGCCTGATGGTGAGGCATAAGGGGCAGAGTCCTCACCTTCGAAGGACTCAACGTCTACTGGGAGACACACAGGCTACTGTAGTTCAGGGACCCCAGGGCACCCCATGGGTTCCTTTAACAGGGAGCCTAATTAGGGACCGCATGAAAGTTCCTTTTGCACCCAGAATCTCTCCTGTTGAGTCCAGCGCCTTGTACACTATCAATTCTAAGGCTTTCCTATTTGTAAGGAGACCTCAGGGTTTTAATTGACTAAAGAGAATGGCTACTTTAAGGGGAATATTTAAATGGCCAGGTGACTTCATGCAATTATCGCTTTTTGTCCTGACAGGTTGAAATGAGCAAGAGAATGAAAGGCGTGAGGACCATCTGTGCATCTGCCATGACCCTGTTTCCACACAAGGTCACTTTCTGAGGTACTGGAGTTTGCACTTCAACATATGAATTTTAGGGGGATATAATTCAGCCCGTAACACTCCCTCTTGATAGCCCTTCTCTATTAGTGGCTGAAACCAGAGATGTGGACATCCACCTGCTTGCTTCTGGCATAGGGACCCTCAACCCTGGGTACGAAACTGGAATCACCAGGGAGCTTTTTAGGACAAGTACCCAAGATGCCGAGCAAGATTACCCTTAGCACGTGCAGGGCCCTGGGCAAACTTTATTCACTGGGGCTCTTGTCTGTGACAACGAGTTGATTACAAAATGTATTATAAATCCTTGGGCCCGTATAAAGGCAAGTGATACATTGAAGAAAAACTAGAATAGGTAGACAAGTATTACTGCTGTATTTGTTTATTGCCAAGTTGGTGCTTATGAAGATTCTTTGCAGGGTCTTGCCACAATCTCTTTATGGTGGAATGCACCATTCCCGGTTAATTTCTTAACTGATACTGTAAGAGGAAGATGACAACAGTGCTCTCGGGACTGGTTTGTAGTGAAAGAATAGACCTAGCTTGTACTTTCCCCTAATACCATTAATTTAAGGGTTGTTTCATTTTTAACGGCGAGCTGTTTTATCCAGGCTGTTCAAGGTGAGTATGGGCTCCCCATGACTCTCTCTGAGGCCGTTGGGGTGCTTCCTCCTTGACGGTGAGCGCAAAGCACAAGCTCTCCCTGCAATGCAAGAGCCGAGGATAATTCTTGTCCTGCGATGTGAATCTTTGAGGTTTCTTTCTTCCAACTGTGCTCTCCACTGGTCAGCCAGTAATTACTGCCTTCCTAGAAAGTGATCTCGTTTGGGGGCATTGCGCCCCTGCCTGCCACTCAGTGCCACCAGCACGGGGTGTCACACAGAGAGCAGAGAGAGAAGAGCGAGCCTGTTCTTGCAAATTGCTAGTCTCATCAGGTGCAGCCTGAGCTGACAGGGATGGGGTGACTTTGCCATGGAAGTGTCCCCTGGTGTTAAGGAGCCTGGGGACACTGCAGAGCCCTGCTGGGTTGGGTGGTGGACGTGCAGGGCTGCAGACTTCAGGATGGTCCCAACACAGTGTGTGAGGGCCATACAGAACCCACTTGTGCCACTCAGGCAGGTTCAGTGGTGGACAATCAGTGGCCCAGGGGCCCACACGCACCCTGAATTCAAGGTGACCCATCCGAATTCAGTTGTCAGCACCACTGGCGTGGCTACCTCTCCTGCAAAAAACAGTGCTCAGGGAGTGACCCAGGCCCCTCTGCTGGACCTGAGGTAGCCACAGGCTTTGGGATGATTTCGAAGGCAATAGTCACTAAATTCTGTGGGTATCTGTGTCCTGGTCCCCACTCAGGGGACAATCCTGACAACTCCTGCAGGTTTGGGATTTGGAAACTGTCCAGGAAGATGCCCCAGGGCACAGGGCCATGCCCCTGCAGCACCCAGGCCTGGATGCTCTGATCTACTTGCCTGGGGGCAGGGCACCCCTACCACAGGTGTAAGTCTCCCCCGACACATACACACACACCAAGGATCCTCATGGGCGTCTGGGGCTGAGCACCAAGCTGACCGAGCCTACCGTCTCACAGACTACGTGGTCCTTTGGAATCACTCTCAGGCCTGGACACCACTTAATCGGTCTTGGGTCTAAATGGGCATTGGGATTAGGGAATCAATGCCTTTCACTTGAGCTGGCTTTTTAAAACTTCACGTGGCGTCCTACCCCTGACGGGCTGTCAGCTGCGTGCGGGGCTGGGCATCCCTCTGAGTGCTGGCTTCGCAGGTCACTCTCCACCTGCTTGACCAGCTTTCACTGGTCACACTGGTGATCTGCAAGACAGGAAGACAGGTAAGGCAAAGGGAACTGGAGACAAACTTTAAACTTCCAGAAGAGTGTTTGGAAAACACTGCCACTGTGTTCAAACCTGGTCAACAGGTCTACATGTGAATGTGAAAAACTGCCGGTACTTTTAGAGACAAAGCTCAATCTCTAACCCTCTGATACAGGCTTTCTGATTCTCCAGCTGGACCACAAACTAACTTCCTTTGACACCAGGGGTGTGTCAGGCAAACCTGAAGCCAAGGGGTCAATGTGGAACTTCTTCCTCCTGGAGGATCAATTTTATTTGACAATTTAAGTTTGGAAAGTCAAATAATCTTGATAACTAAAACCTTAAAACATTATCTTGCTATCACAACACATGAGAATATTATAAACCATGATGCATAATTTGCATCATTAAATAAAAATAAATAGCTAAGACATTTCATGACTGCACTGGCTGTTTCAGACCACCCATTCATTCACTTTAATCTGGTATTATGAGTTCTTTATTAGAAAAGTTTGAGACCTACTGAAATCAGCACATCCAACCTATTTCTCTGTGATCTAATAACTCTGAATATGCTTTGTCCTTGTTAGGGATGTTCTTCCCTCATTAGGTTACTTTATGAACTCCTATTCACTCCTCAAAACCCGCTTTATATTTCCCACCTTCTGGTGTACCTTTTCCCCCCTACCAGTTAAAGGTCATTGCCACCTACTCTGTCCTGTGTATAGTACTTAACTCTGCCTTTACAATTACTCCATATTGGTGTCATTTGTTTGTTTATATGCCTGTTTCTTCTGCAAGACTAGATATTCTTTGCAGGCAGGGGTTATATTTCATTCATTGCTCTTTCCAATCCTTAGCACAGGGCCTGGCATAGAGCAGATTTCAATAAGAGTCTGTTGACCAAAAATCATGTTTTTCTTTACTCTTAAAAAATAACTGGAAAAATTCCAAGTGCTCCCAGTTGCTGCTACTCGAAATCTAAAAGAAGATTGTTGGTGCTTTTTTCTGAGTCAGCTGTGTGACTCTGAGTATGCTGAGAAAATGCAGGAGTTGCCCTGGCAGGAGGACTAGGGAGGGGTTGTCACTAGGTCCTGGGCCCTTGGGGAGAGGGAGAGAGGAGGGTGTTGATGGAGGGACAGTCCAGCAGCTGAGCCAGCTGTGGGGCCTGCAGCACCGCCCCCCACACCCCCTCCCGTGTTCTGTGCACAGCTCTGTACTCACAGCCACTGAACAAGCCCTAGCATTGTTTGCTTGAAGTGTGGGGTCAGAGGTCTTATAGGAATGGCATGATTCTACTTCCTTAAATAGTGACTTGGGGGTGAAATGAGTAACCGTGTCTTTAATTAGCCAGACCCCAGAGGCCTGGGGGGGGGGGCTGGTAAATGATGGGCTCCCAGCCAAGATCAGTGCTGTGCGGCTGGAATTCAGTCCAGGGAGGCTTGGAGGGGTGTTCGATTGGCCTCTCCCCCCAGTGAACCTGTCAGCCCCTGCCCCGTTCTGCCACCTTTCTGGCACAATGGGTATCTAGCACATGCCCCGCTCAGTTCCAGATGAAGATGAAACCTCACCAAAGCAGATCCACATTGTCCAGCCCCAGCAGCGATCAGGAATCCAGTGAACTTACGATATTTCAGAACAGTTTGAGTTCTTGTGTTTTCATGCTCTGTGTAGAACTCCCACAGCCAGGCCAGACTTACCCTTCATACAACGTCCTTCTCTTTTCTTTTCGCTTCCTCACAGCCTGAGCTGCCTGGAACCTCCCCAGAAAACGGACTTGACTTAGCAATTTTTCCTCTGCTCTTGCAGGAAAGTTATCTTTCTGACCCAACTCCACATGCCTTTCTGAACATCCTCTTTCCTTCCAGCTCTTCAGCTTTCTCTCCCTAGCCTTTGATTCTATATCACGGAAGAGAAAGGATTAATTCAGCGGGAGAGACCTCCAGCCACGTGAGCAACAGACTGGTAGGGACCCATGGAAAGAGCCTCCTCAGCGCTGAGAAGACAGGTTGCGACAGCAGCCTGAGAATTTTGGCCCTGTCATTTGGTCTCATAAATGGCATGAAGTCCATACCCAGCAGAGCAAAAGTACAATGGAAGTCGGAGGCAGTCCAGCCCAGGTGCTAAGGATTGCCTCCCAAACACGGAGCGCCTGAGCTGAGTTTTGAGGGACGACTAGGAGTTCACCAAGAGGTCCAGGGCAAAGAGATTTCCATTCAGAGGCAATGACATGGGTGAAATCCTTTGGCTAAGACAAGAATCAGATCTCCAATCTATTTTTTAGCCCCTGACTTCAGGGTTTTCCAGAAATGTAGGTAATTGCAGAGGAGAATCAGGATCCCTTCCCTTCAGCTATTTATGTCGCTTCCCAGCATCCAACCAGGACCTGGAGGAAGGCGATATTAATGGGCTGGAGGACAGCAGTTTGGGAAGAGGCAGGGGATAAGGTGAGCGACAGTTTGGGCAGGGCACTCCCCAGGGGATAAGGCTGGAGAAAGGCCACAGGCACCAAGTCCAGAGAGCCTGGACCCAGCCAAGCAGCCCATGGCTTGCAGCTCAACCCACACAGTCCTCAACATCGACTCATTTGTAAATAACTCTCCTTAGATCCAGACATAAGACTCCATCAAAGCCAAATACGTCAGACTTAACGCAAGAGGTAGAAGCCAGACAGTGGGAATGCTCTCTTCTTTTGGTCCCAGATATTTTTCATGCTGCACACTTTGACTATTTTCAAGTCATAGGGGAATGGGCTCACACGTGCAGACACATACCAAACACTGTTTCCAACTTCACTCAATTTCAGCCAAGAGAGGAGAAGGCCAGGCGGGATGCACGTACCTGCTCTGCTCTTTGATCACCTGCCACATTGAGAAGAAGGGAAAATGTTTATTTGACCAGCATGTTCCTGGAAAACCCAGGAGAACAACCTCAGAGTCCTTTGTTGGGTCTTGCTGAGTGTCAAGCTCTGTGCCAGGCACTGGGGAAAGTCAAAAGCAGTAGAAGAGAGAAGTGGAAGAGTTCATGTCTGACCCCAAGGAGAGAAAGGAGATGCTATAAAAATCAAGCATACAGGCATAATTAGAGTGGATGGCTGCTCTGAGCTCTGGGGAAAAAATGGCATATAAAAATAATTCTGTTACAAACTGATGCTTTCCTATATATAGCAAGGACAAATAATCACCCACTTCCCCAGTTGATCTGTCTCGTGAGTTCCTGTTTTTAAATATTGGGTTTTCTGAAAAGCTCACCTCATGGAGAAGTCCTAATGGCGGCTATAGAGGGCCATCCAGCCCCCAGAATGACCTGGAGATCCCTGCCGGGAGAAGTGAGATGGGGGGAGGGACTATTACAGGAACTTGGTGACATCTACAGAGGAAATAAGGCCACTTGGGCAAAAATCAGAAGTAGGAACTCCAGATGGCTGCTGCTGGTGGCCCTGTTCCCTGGCAGGCTGGGGGACTTTGTGGGAGAGTGGACCTCAGAGCCCCCTCCAAACCCCCTTCTCCCACCCAGTGCACCTGCCCTAGAGTTCCTCAACAGCCTCCCTATAAAATGCCTGGGATTGACAGCAGGGCAAAGCCACCTGAATTCTGTCGGTATAAAGGTACATGAAGAAGACAGATCTCTGGGTGATTAGATGGCCCCCGGGTTTGATATGCATTTTCCTGTGAGTTTAAGTAAAAAAACACAATCTCTCTTTCTTTAAGCATCTCAGCCAAGGAAATGAGCCCCCTCCAGATATAAAGTTAGATCCCCCAACAACGAGACACTGTCTCTCAGGAGCTGGCTCCCAGCAACGTGCAGAGCGAGGACAAGCAGACAGGAAGGACAACTCTTCCAACTGGTCCTACTGCAGTCAGAATAGTCCAGCGCGGACTATTCCACCCCGAGTCTTGCCAGGCAATGCTTCCTGGTGGCAAGCCTTGTAATCCTACCCAAGAAACCTTGCTTCTCATTTCTCCTTGTTTCCTCCCTCTGTCCACGGGAGCAATTTAAGTCACTCTGATTCCCCCACTAACCACCTACTCAATGACAGCAGACGAGAACAGAGAAGACATTCCAGAAATAGAAAACCACTGTGCAAAAGACCTGCTCAGGGTTTCATTAAGCCTCAGGAAGCAGGACCACTCCCTGGTAATTTAATCGTTCAGAATGTCAGAGGATGCGAAACAGCAGTGGAATGTATTTTTGGTGTCTTCCAGCTGCCTTAGACAGAGACTGAATCCTTCCTTCACTGGGCAAGAAGGTATTGAATTGAACGCCTGGACCGTGCAGGCAGCAAGGCGGCTCGCCGATTACTCACGGGCGGGGACCAGGTCAGCCCTCCTTAGGATGTACCGCCTAATGTCCTCCTCCCAACACCTGCGAGCGTTCTGCTACAATATTCTGATTCCCAATTTATGACGAAAAACATGAAGACACTGACAGGTTAAGTAATTTCCCCAAGACCATAGAACTAAATTCTAGAAAAGCCAGGAATGAACCCAATTCAGGGTCCGGGCTTAACCGCTACACTGTAGGCCGCGTAGGAGAGATGTCCCAGGAAGGTCGCACCACCAGTCCTGAAGTCTGCTCCAGGCCGCGCCCCAGAAAGTCCCTCTGCACGAATCTGAATGTCCCCTGCTTCTGTCACCGTCTGTCACGGTCTGTTCGCTCCTGCTGGTCTCCAGGCTGGAGCTGAATTGGGAGTGGCGGCTTCTGAGAGGTCCAGGGGCGGGCGAGGAAGGCGGGGACTGGCCTATGGCGAGCACTGAACGGAGCCGCGGGGGGACGTGCTGCGCTGAGACCTGGCCAGTGGGGGTCACCTGCAGCCGTATCTGCCTCCTTGTCACACCACCCGGCCCCTCCCTTGGAGAGCAAAGGTGTATTTGCCTGCCGAGAACTCAGAAATCTGCCGCTGATGCAACTCACCTGGCATTTCGTCACGCTGACCGTGTTCGTGGAGAACATCGGGAAGCGCGTTGTGTCCCTTGGAAGAAGAGACCCCCGGTACACAGTGCTTTCTGTGCCTTGGAGCCTCCGCCAACCTGGGGGTTCAGCCCGACCGTCGGCAGGTGAACCCCACAGCATTAAGCAGCCTTCTAGCTCAAGTGAGCACGTCCACAACTTGAGTGTGCCAAAGGGCGTGTAAAACACGGGTTGCTGGACCCCACCCCTTGGGTTCCATGGGTCTGGGTTAAAGCCAGCAAGTTCTCTGGGCCCACACTTCGTGTTTCCTGAGATTGCTGTGTGGGATTCTCGGTACTGTGTCAGCACCAGCACCAACATTTCCATAAATCACAGGTCAAAAAAATTCCAAGGCAACGTGTTACTTAAAATCATAGAGGCACAAACGAGTGTGTGAGGTAAGAGGTGGAAAGAGTGAAGAAATTAGGACAGGTTGAGCCCAGGCTGGATGGTCATTTACAAATAAACCTCTTGAGGACTGGGGGTCCAGTAAGAAGGAGATGAAAGGGCGTGTTTACAGTCAGGCGCTCTACCTCCCTCCTCAGAGGACCAAAGTTGGGTCTGGGCAAAGGCAGCCCTGTGCGGCCCTGCCCTGCCTGGTGCTCACACCTGCCCCAGCGGAGAGGAGATGTCCCTTCCCGGCACAGCAGGGGCCGCTTAGTACCCTCCTCCCTGGGGAAGACAGGAACACCTCTCTGCTGGGCCCCACCAGCCCCTTAATGTCGCAGTCCTCCTGGTTGGACACTGGCAGGCGACATAAATAGCTGAAGGGAAGGGATCCTGACTCTCCTCTGCCATCACCTATTTCTCACACAGTTCTGGGGGAGGGTGGGCCATGTCCCCTTTGCACAGATGAGGGGCCGGACACTTGGAGAGGCCAGTTCTACCAAAGCCACCCAGAGGGTAAATTCAGCATGAGGATTTGATTTCAGGCCTTCCTGATGCCAAAACTTGGCCTTAGAAGCACTAATGAGGAAGATTATTATTATTATTATTCAAAACCATGGGGTCCTCTGCAAGCTACAAATATGATTATGAATACTGTAGAAACACAGGAATGTACGAGGAGGTTCCTTATGTGGTGATGTGTGCACTGTGGCAAAAATGGAAAAGTTTGGGTGAGATTATAGAGAGTGTCTTACTTTAGCCAAGGTGTGTCTGAAGTGAGTCGATAAATGGTCAGTCAAGCCCGAGTCCTCCATGCTGGGGCAGAGGATGGTGTGGTTCAGAAAGGGCACATGGGACCAGATCTTTAGCTTCCTTTGGTCACTCTGAGTCTCTAAGAAGCCCTGTAAAGGGGGGATTGGCTTGTGTTTTCTCTCTCCTCTCCTGGGAACATTCCTCTAAGAAAGGGGAACCGGTCCTGGGGCAGGCAGCTCTAGGAGCTGCAAGGTTTGAGTTTTTTAACTGGGCTTTGTAACCCGGGGAGTTCAGAGGGCTTTGTGCTTTTGTTTTTGAAACAGTCTCGCTCTGTCGCCCAGGGTTGAGTGCCATGGTGTCATCATAGCTCAGTGCCACCTCAAACTCCTGGGCTCAAGCTATCCTCTTGCTTTAAGTGATCCTCTAGTCTCAGCCTCCCAAGTAGCTGGGACTACAGGTGCCTGCCACAATGCCCGGCTAGTTTTTCCATTTAGGACTTGGGCTTTAAGGAGACTTTTATGCAAATTAATACAACCTCTATGGAAAACAGAATGGAGATTCCTCAAAGAACTAAAAAGTAGACCTACCATTTGATCCAGTAATCCCACTGCTGTCAAAAAGACACTTGCACTTGAATTTTTATTGCAGCATAATTCATGATTGCAAAGATGTGGAATCAACCCAAGTGCTGATGAATTCATGAATGGATTTAAAAAACATGGGGTATACACATGCCATGGAGTTTATCAACTGGGAACGGGGGAGTTTCTTGTATGAGCTCTAGGCCCACAAAGAAGGCTGACGTTGACATGGGCTGGGACAACGAAAGTGATCTTCTCATTTAACCCTAAGTTCTTAAGAGCTAAGATGGGGATTTGAGGAGTACTCAAGTATTGTAGGGTTCAGAGAAGAAGATTTTAAAATGTGTAGGAATGAGAATTGCTTCTCAGTCTTTTGGCTAAGATCAAGTGAAAATGTGTAGAAATGAGAAAGATGTGGGGATCTCAATGGCTAGGTGGCCTGACAAGATGGGAGCTTTCAAAAACATAACCTCTATTATGCATGAAACTCCACGTAGTTCCACTGAAGAAGGAAAAGAGGTGAGGTCTAAAAGGTGGGTGTGGCTGCCCAAGATAACTTAGAGAGAGTAGATATATATGGGAGGAAGAAAAACACAGAATCAAGCACGAGTTAGAAAACTTGCTTGGATCAGTATGAAGAGTGGCAAGTGATTAAGGCCCCCTCCCCAAATCCTCTAACTTTTAAAGCATTAAAACCAGAAAGAGCTTTTCTGAGTAAGTGTGGTGCGAGAAGATTAGAGAGGAACATTTCTGCTATTTGGAAAACAGAAGGTGTCATTGTCTCAATGGGACCTTCCCTACCACTAGCCCATCCCTCCCTATCCACATCACTCTTTTGGATTTATTTCACAGCATTCATTGTGGTTTGGCGTTATCTAGTTTAGTTATTGTTCTTTTATTTATTCATTATTTACTTAGTTTTTCTAGCATGTAAGTTCCATGAGAGTAGTTATTTCACTACTTATTGACCACCAGATTCTAGGCCTAGAACAGGTCTGGCACGTGCCGGATGCCATGTAAAAGTGAATGAATGAACAGAAGTCTGAGACTGAGCCAAATGCCTTGACCCCTGTGAGCTCTATTCACTCTGCTCTGTAAGGACCTGGAGATAAGGCTTTCCAGACTGCCTTCGAAACAATGAGCTTATCAAGACAGGGAGAGAGCAACTCACCTTTCTTGAGAACCCACGCGGTATCCAGCTCTGACCTCCATTATGCCTGGTATGCTCACGCCCATTTCACAGATGAGAAACTGAGGCTCCGAGAAGTTAAGTGACTTGCCTCAAGCTACTCAGCTAGTCAGATGTGGAAGCCATGAATCAGGTCTCCCTGGTTCCTATACTTGGAGGCCAGAGGGGAAATAGTACAAAAGAGAAATGAGCCCAGTTATCTGTTTCTTCTTCTTCTTTTTTTTTTTTTTTTTGCAGTTTTAGGCTGGGGCTGGATTTGAACCCACCACTTCCGGCATATGGGGCCAGTGTCCTACTGCTTTGAGCCACAGTTGCCCCACACCCTTTTTTTTTCAGACAGGGTCTCATTTTGTCACCCTCAGTAGAGTGCCGTGGTGTCATAGCTCACATTAACCTCAAACTCTTAGGCTCAAGTGATCCTCCTGCCTCAGCATCCTGAGTAGCTGGGACTATAGGCACCCACGACAACGCCCGGCTATTTTTAGAGGTGAGGTCTTGCTCTGGCTCAAACTGGTTTCAAACTCATGAGCTCAAGCAATCCACCCGCCTCAGCCTCCCAAAGGGCTAGGATTACAAATGTGAGCCATTGCGCCCAGCCTCATTTATCTGCTTTAAATGAGCTTAAATCCCCAAGCCCTGAACGAGGTCAGTATAAATTACTATCACAATAACGCCACTTAAGACTGACCCCAAACTGTGATGTACAACAATACGCACATAGTTTCTGTTCACGTTTGCGGGCTGGCTGGGGTTTGGCTCCCCGCGGCTAAGCTCTGCTGGGCATGACTGAGCTGTGGTTGGATCCAGGTCTGCCCGGGAGACATTCCTCACCTGGGTGCCGGTGGGCTTCCTGAAGCATGTCCTTCTCTTGGCAGTGGCAGAAGCACCTAGGGGGTGAGTGGAAGTACAGAGTCCATAGGGGCATGTTGTTCCTTCTGCCCATGTGCCACTGGCTGAATGAAGTCACAGGCCACCCACACCCAGTACCAATGTCTCTGGTGGGGAGAATGACGAAGTCACAATGCAAAGGATGTTGATCCTGGGAGCAGTGAACAACAGGGAAAGTGCTACAATTGACCCCTGGAACGTGTGGCCCATGCGTGGTGTGTAAGCACCACGCTGTTTTTCACACGCTCTGTCTCGCTGAAAGCTCCTGGGAGTCCTCCCAGGTAGGGTTCTTGTTCCTGTTTCCCAATGAGAAAATTTCGGTTGAAAGTGGTTAGTGACTCAGGGTTCCCCTGAAGTCAATGGGCAGTGAGGGACATTCACCACTGTCTTTAACCCTGACTCAATGCCACTGAAAGGACGGGCAGCTGCCACAGAAGAAGAGCTGGCAGCAGTTTTCCAAAGCTGTGGGTGACAGAATGCACCAAAGGACCAGATACACACATGGGTGAGTGTTCAAAAGTGGGCTCCTGGAGGGATGTCAGCTTGCATTTCTTTCTGTGTCAAGGAAGAATGCTTTGTCAAAAAGTCTAGGGAAAAACTCCTCATTCCTGTGGCTGGGCTGCTAAGTCAGGCTGGGCCCCGGGACAGTGTAGACTGATGGGATTCATCGGAATTTCTGCACGCTGCTCCCTCAGCTCAGGTGGGAAAGATTCTGCCACCCCCTTGGCGCTCAGCCTTGGTTCTGTATCCGGTGGCCAGGCTGCTCTTTAGTGCCTGGATACCTTGGCCTTGATTTGGGTGTCCTCTGGATGGCCTGGGGTCTTTTCCATGGGTCCCTCCTCTGCACTGTCCTGTGTACGGCTCTCAGACAAAGCCAGCACCGGACCCCCTGCTCTCCTTACCAACCTAGCATGCCATCAGGATTCTCCCAAGTCCTACGCCCTGAGCAGGGACACCTCCCCAGGAACATTCTAGAACAAATTTGAAACAAGTGGGTGCATGAGTTCAGTAAGGATGTGCATGGTCCAGCAAACCTGATTTCCTTTGTAAGAAAACTGGACTGCCAGATCAAGGAGGGAGCATGAGGTTAGAAGCCCAGATTTCATCGAGGGATTTCACAGATCCCTTCATGATCTTTTTTTAGAGGAAGATTGGGACCAAAGGCTGATAGGACAGATAGACTAGTGCCTGTCTGTCATTAGTCAGATGTGATTAATGACAGCCAAATGGAGACTGCTAGTTTGGGACAGTAGGACTCTGTCCTTGGCCAGGTCCTGTCCGAGTGTTCCCTCTCTCCTTCCCTCTGTCTCTCTTTCTCCATCCCCCCATCTTTCTCTCTCTTTCTTCACCTCTCCCATCTCTTTTTGAATTTAAAGATAAAACATGCCGCATTATAAAATGGCAGGCTGACATAAACAAAGGGGGTGTAGCTGATATAAAAAATGGGACAGTCAAGATTTTTTATTTTTATTTATTTATTTATCTTTGAGATAGAATCTCACTCTGTCACCCTGGTACAGTGTCATGGCATCATCATAGCTAACAGCAACCTCCAATTCCAGGGCTCAAGTGATCTATCTTCCTGCTTCAGTCTCCCAAGTAGCTGCTAGTTTTTCTATTTTTAGTAGAAATGGAGTCTAGCTGTTGCTCAGGCTGGTCTCGAACTCCTGAACTCAGGCAATCCACCAGCCTCGGCCTCCCAGAGTGCTGAGATTACAGGTGCGTGCCACCATGCTCAGCAAGATTTTTTAAAATGGTAACATCTCTCTCTCTCTTCTACATATGTGATGTATATATATATATCACTTTACAAAACCCTTCTCTAGAGAATTATCTTAAATCTCTAAACAGTTCTGTGCAGGAGGCTCAGGTCACTCAACATTATCCTGCAGAGCTCAGGTTTAAATCCTGGTTTTTCTGACTCCACATTCTATACTCATGGGCCAAAACAAATAAGCAAAAATGAATAGAAGCATATTTTAAAAAATATGAAAGCACAGGTTGGGAGAAACCTGATGTATTAGCTGCCCTGGGAGAGACGGTCCGAGGGTCTCTCTCCCGCTCCTGCATGACCTCACTGCCTCGCTCTTTGGCACCGCTGGCAGTCTCCTCCCCAGCCTGGCCTCTTCCAGGCAGTCAGTAAGTTTATTCTGCTGGAGCACAAGATCAGAAAAGTGAACTGAACTCGGCCTCCCCATCTCATAAAGCTACAAGCTCCTGGTCTGGCTCAGGAAGTCTGTAACATGGTGGAAAAGACACAAGCTTAGGAGACCACTGCTTAGTTATGTGTCCTTGGGAAGGTAGACGAAACCTCATCAAGCCTTAGTTTCTTTATTTTTGCAAAAGGGGTGACTAATGGTACAAATCTTAGTGGGTAAGAGTGAGGACTGCATGAGATGGTGCATAAAAATCTCAGCACAGTGCCTGGCGAATAGACGATGCTAAGAAACAGAGTTATCCATTGTCAGAGTTGGGAAGTCACAAGGTACTGCATGAGCGGGACTGAGATTGTTGTCTTCTCTGTACCACTGCTCTCTCGCCCTTTCTGGAGCTAAGTCCTGGCTCTAGTAATCCAGAGGACTTGGGTGGATTTTTATTCTTCTGGTAGGAGATAAGAAATGCCCAGTACATGGCCAGCCATGCTTGTTTTGCTATGACCTCCAATAATGCAGAAAACAGTAATCATAACAGGACCTTCTGATGTTTCAGAAGGTTGGAACATAACTTTTTTTAGAGTCACCAGTCAGGTAAGTGGATGGATTGAGTAACTCAGCCTTTGGTAGAGGGTTCAAGAAGGGTGGAGGAAGGTACAGAAATTGTGGGAAACAAAAACCTTTGGGAATCTCTTTGCCAGTGTTGCAATATGTCTTTTCTGAGTCCCTCTGTGTTCTGGGTGATACAGGAAGCTACTGTTTGCCTAGAATTTAATACTCTTTTCTGTTTGCTTTAATCCTTACCAGCTCTAGGTGTGTTTCTTTTGGTTTTTGAAGTTTTCATCAATAGAAGTTTACTTATTGGGCACCATAAAACTCTACATTAAATAAGACACACAATTTTATACATCGTAAAAGTAAAAAAAAAAATTTTTTTTAAAGCAATATATTTTAAACCTTATCAAAATGGTAAGCATTCACTTAGGGCAAGAAATGGACTCTTCTGGAACAATATGTCACAGAGCTGATTAATTTATTGTGTATCAAAATAATAATTTACCCACTGCTTGCTATGGTAGGGATTTTACCCAGAATGCTGTGGGGAGGTCAGCAGAGCATGGCGGTGAGCGCCTCCATACCTTCATCTCATCTGCAGGTTAGCTTCTGACAGTGGCGTCTACAAACTCCCAGCCTCTTAAATTTGCACTGATGGCCATTAAAACGATGTGGGTCCTCTGGTCCAGCACTCCAAACTTTACCTTTTGGCCACATTTCCTCCTCTTTTATTGACTGATAACCACAGCACCCTTCACATGTTTTGGTGTTTGCTATTTGTCCTTCAAAATTATTCTTACAATCAACAAACTCTTCGTACACGCAGGCCAGTTTCACCCAGTGCTCACCTCTCATTAAGCTCTTTGGGTTTCAATAACAACACAATTCTTACTCTTCAGTTTTATCCTTTTTCTTCTTCTAACAGCTTTATAGAGGTATAATTTACATGTTACAGACTTTTCCCATGTTAAGTGTATAATTGTGGTTTTGGGTAACCATCAAGATAATCAATTTAAGAACATTTCCATCACCCCAGTAAGATCCCTCCTGCCCTTTTGCAACAATCTGTTTCCCCGACCCAAACCCAGGCAATCACTAATCTACTTTCCATCTGTATGGCTGCACCTTTTCTGGTACATATAATTGGATTCATGTAACATGTAGTCTGCTATCTGGCTCTCTCACTTAGCTTGATGTATCTGAGGTTTATCTGTGGTGTAGAATATTTCAGTACTTTGTTCCTTCTTATTGCTGGATAGCATTTAACTGTATATTTTGTTTATTCCCCACCAGTTGATATTCACTTGGATTGTTGCCTCTTTGTGCTACTGTGAATAATGTTGCTGCGAATAGTTGCCTACAAGTCTTTGGGTGAATATTGTTTTCATTTCTCTTGGGTAAATACTTAGGGGAATGGATGGGCACATTTAAAAAAACCCTTTTAATACCACTTTTAATAGTCTCATGATTGACAATATACAGATACATTAAGTTCTTTGAACAACTTATGAAGTCAATTGATTGTTCAGTTCAAACATCTGAACACCTGCCAGTTTAGTTGTAATATCTTCTTTTTTTGTTTTTCTTTTCTTTTCTTTTCTTTTTGAGGCAGAGTCTCACTGTGTTGCTCTGGGTAGAGTGCTATAATATTATAGCTCAAATAATATATATATATATTAATTATATAATATATAATATTATAGCAACCTCAAACTCTTGGGGCCAAATGATCCTCCTTGCTTCAGCCTCCCCAGTAGCTGAGACTGCAGGCACTGCCACAATGCCTGGCAATTTTTTATTTTTAGTAGAGATGGGGGTCTCTCTCTTTCTCAGGTGGGTCTGAAACTCCTAAGCTCAAGCAATCCACCCACCTTGGCCTCCCAGAGTGCTAGGATTACAGGCATAAGCCACTGTGCCTGACCTAGCTATAATATCTTCATTGTACTAGGATGTTTGATTATATTTCTGAACTGACACTGTTCCTTGTGCCATTTTGAATACATAAAGAATTATATATTTACTCAGTAAAAACTTGATTCATGTTAGCATTTGAAAAATTATGCTTTAAATATTTATTTCAGGAACACAGGGAGAGACCATTTGAATTTGGAGTCAGAAAAATCTGACTTTGAGCAGTTAGAGTTTCTACTCGGAGAGGAAGAATTGATGCAGGACATTTGGCACCCTAGCCAGCTCAGCGGAGCTGGCGGACCTGCCGCCTCCTCCTTGGCGGTGTTGGTGCTGCGGCAGCCAGCTCAAGAGCCAGCGGGCTGGATGACAGGCAAGGAGGGGGACCTCCAACCCCCACCAGAAGCTCCAATAGCCAAAAAGGCTGGACAACTGCCAAGGAGACACCTGTGCCTTGGTGTCTCCTTCACTTTACACTTAGGACTAAAAGTGGAACCCCCATTTCCTATGCCTAGGTCGATTTCTTGTGAATTTCCTAGGCCTCAATTCCATGAGTGGACTGTATCCATTCATTGATACACTCATTCACCTTGCCCCCGGTGGAAGGAACTGTATTCATTCATTTCCTGGCCAAGGAACCCATACACCTATATATACCCTGAGACTAAAGGCCTAAAGGAGGAGATGGGGAAAGACCGGGAGAGAAACGGAGAGAGCTTCTCTCTCCCCACTTGAATTCTCTCTCTCTACCAGGAGCTTTAGTG